>CAJQZN010025889.1:0-18694 GCA_907164685.1 Colias eurytheme
TGGTATACATACCTTACGTGACATTACCGTGTGGCTTATACGCTACGGCTATCTCTGTCAACGAACTAACGTACAAGCAATCCTCTCAGACGAGCTTATCGAATTCAATCCAATTATTGGAGCAAATACATGGATCGATGGTTTTATTGTTTGCATTGGATCTGATAGAATGCTTTTATTAAACCTTTCTGCCATCTGACTTAATATTTTCTTAGAGGATATTGAATGTGTTTTCCTTTTTGGGTTAGATTTTCTTAAATGGTTAGGTTACGTATGTAGTTCATCATATTACTCAGGTACTTAACAAATTGTTTAGTTGGGTGGGTAATTTAATAGATGATGTGGGTTCTTTATTTACGCAGATATCAAGGAAAAAAGGATTGTGTGAAACTTGTGACCAAAAGGATGTTCATGGTTACCTACGTGTGACTTACAAAATAGTATTCCTCTTATATGAATCATCGTGCCTATGTCATAATGCATAACGCATACCGCCTATCGTCATTCATGAAGCATTTTTTCAATTGAAACCTATAATCCTTGGTGACACACAATGATGTGTTTTAGGTCTGTTTAAATTTCCTTATAATAGCTGGGTCTGGGAAAGAAAACTGCCAGGCTTCCATGTTAACAACCACCTATGCGTACGCTTATATGTAATTACAAAAGTTGTTGGGTTATTTCTAGAAATGCTTTTAAAATTATACATATTATAACTTTGATTAACTATGCCTATGCCTGATTTTGATTGTTATGAGATTAGGAAAATTATTTCTTAAGAAACGTATATATAACCTAGTTTATTTGTTCTCAAGTACCATATTGCATATGCCCTCTTTATGAGTTTCCCTTACAAATTATCAAGATTAAGCTCAACCAAGTGGCTTTCACTCATTGTGTGCGCACACGCCGATCGCTATCGGTCCGAATCAAATGCGCATGATTCCGGTGCGCAACGAGCCGTGCGAAATGACTTTTATTTTCTGAAATCGAATGGATTAGGTTTTATTTTAGATAATAGCGGGTACTAGGTACATATATTGTTAGAATAGTGTCTCGGTGAAAGGTGATTACGCAGCAAATTTTTTGTCAAGAGTTATTTTTTAAAGATTAAAATGCCAGTTAAGCAATCTTTAAAAGGAAACACTTAGCCAAGTCTAAGAACTGTAAAATGTAGTATGGATTTCGAAAATACTTAAAGCATAACTTATTGTGATTTTTATATAAATTCTAACTAGATAACAATACCTTACTTACAAAATATGCTGATAAGAGCTTTATTGCTTTTACTCAATTAAACTAAATGCAGCTTGTAATTCTTGCTTGCCAAGTCGCACAAGAAAAGATGTAAACGGCGTCGTCGCAAAGCCATTTTCAGAAACAAAACCAAGACGCGCCTACATTTCAGGAATACAAAAGCGTCGTGTTTATTTTGGCACATATTGTTTACCCCGCTGAGACTACGCGTTATACTATCACTCTTAGACCCAACGATCTACGAAAGGGTCGAATTAATAGAGGAAAATAAATCGTATGTTCTATGCTCTAAAGTTGAAAATGACTTGTTTTTGGAACTCAAAGCTTTGTCTGCATGGCTACCAAGGGTGGTTGGATAAGTGACTCGGATAAATGATCCAGTCTATAGAAGAGTAGGAGCTTTGCTGTTTTAGGTTGTGCTTGTCGAGATTTTGCTAAAAAAAAAGTTTGTAATGAATCGCAGAATTTTGAAAGGAGTACTTAAACTTTGAGGATGTATGTGATTTCAAGCTAGATGAATGCTGATTGCTGCCGATCAAACATTATATTAATCTATAAAGTTTGGTCTAATTGATTGTTTGTTACTGTTTGTTTTTATTAAAATTGTGATCATTGCAAATCCGAAGATAATTCAGTTGAATATACTATTTTGGCCTAGAATGTGTAGAGAGCCTAGTTTGTTAGAATTTTGTCCTCATTTCAGCTAACACCATATAGCAGTTTACACGCCATCACACAATAATTAACATTCAATACAGTGTAGCGGTCGTAATGTGTCCGCTGAGATTAAGTGAAGCGGCTTGGCTAATACCGTCGGGGTTTGGAATATTAACGACGCAGTCTGTATGCGAAATAATGGGTGTCGTAAAACCCAAAGGATTCTGAATATTCGACACAGCTTTAAATCATTATGAGTACTTAAGATTCATACATTGTTGTTTTGCAGTAAAGTACACTAATTTCTCGTCAATATGTGATGTTTTATTGGGGTTTTTATATGCAGGGGATGATGATCGGGATTCGCATCCATATCTTTTGCTATACCTAAGCTTAGTTAATGAATAAATTTCATTTACTGCGATATAGTTAATTTCTCTAAACATCCTTAACAAATTGCCAAATCTTGGCGTGTATTGGAATTGGTCCTTTGAGTCATATTAGTTACACTAACTAAAATATTTGAAGTAAATGTACAGTAATTATACTACACTTAAGTCAAATCTATCATACAAAGAGAAAGCTTCTCAATGCAATGTCGATTGTACTCGTAGTATTATGTGGTATTATTGTCCTGAATGCCTCATGTATTTTGTTAAAGTGACGACGGAATTTCCTTTGTCTTTTACAAATGGTCATGGCTCGGCGGATTTGGTTGATTAATGATATGTCATGATCGTTACGACCGTGCCCGCAATGTTTTGGCCGGGAAATGTTTTTGTCACCGTGAAAATTCCATATTAATTTTATTTTGTATGCGTAGAGGGTTGCGAATAACGGTATTATTTATTACCTTTGTGAGGAGAAGTATTGTAGCCTTTAAAGGTTGGAAGAAACAAAGTGTGAAACCGGCCCTTGTAACTGCTCCATGTCTTTCACCTTCGACTATTTTTACGTCTCCATTTTCCCTTGAAATGAATCTAAATAGGCATATTATTCAGTGTTGAAGTTAAACCAGTTTGCAACACGCTGTCGTCGCCTAACGGCACAGCCTCTCTGCGGTTGGGTTAGCCGCGTTTCATTACTGTATTGGTTTCGCGGTGGATCGAATTACCTAATTTATGATCTATTGGGTGTTTGGTGCAACCTGCAAGTATGTATGAGTACCTTGAGATTGAGGAGAACTAATTGAGATTGAGAGAATTAATCTTATTTGTATTTGGGGTGTAAATTAGTGTCGATCATCTGCCGCGTGGGTGAAATTCTATGAGATAACACATAGTATTATTGTCCTGAATGCCTCAGATAACAGAATGTTCCCTAGAAACATTATATGATGATAATTTCTATGTAATTTTGATAATCGTTTATTTTTATGCACAAGCAAGTTTTTTTATTTTCATGTACAAGCAAGTATTCGAATTTATCAGAATACTTCACACACTGTTCTATTTTTAGATCAAAGCGACGGAGCTCTCAATCCAATATGTACTTCTGATCGAAACACAAATCACGTAATCTATTGCTCCTCATAGGACATGATTACATTATGTAATTCCATATTTTTGGAATCAGAAAAGAAACAAAACCAAATCACTCGAACTGAACAGCACATATTTCAAAATCTTCACTAGTCGTACATCTTACCGTTTCACTTGAAATGCTATTGGCCATTGAATACAAATTCACGTGTGGGCGACAACAGGAAATGCACATGTAATGTATGTTAGTCTTCAAGTTGTCGTTTCTCAGATTACGCTACATTCCCCAGGGAATTCGTCTTTTTGCCAAGTCAGTGGTATCGGTTGACAGTTGATCTGTGCCTCACTGTCTCTTATTGTATGGGTGCAGTTGAAATGTAGGCATGGGAATTGATCGCGTGTGTATGGGGTAACGGGACGGTATCTCGTATTGTTTTATTTGTACTGTTGATTACAATGTGGTACAGTTTTAGCGGATTTCTTTGATTTTGTAGCGACAAATATTTTTCATTTTATCAATGTGAACATTCAGTGAAGATCTTAATGTGAACGTTTGCAGACATAAAATTGTATACATATTTAATGGGAAGTCCTCACAAAAACTGCCGACATGATAAACGATCTTCCAACTGCACTGTGATTAGAGAAATAATTTATCTAAATAATATGGACAGATCTATGTTGCTACTAAAACTCGTTTAACAAAATTTAATGCTCCATTTAGTTTGTAAAAAATGAATCAATTAACTGAAACAAGTTTACAAGTACTCTAGTTGATCACAAATTGTTTGCCTATAAAACGGTTCCTCCGGGCTTTGCGTCCAAGTTTGGTAATTTGGTTCTTATGTATGTTTATGTAAGTGTTATAATGCTGTACATTAAATGTAAATGAGGTGGTGTCGGCATTAGCATAGATCTGTAGATGGCCCGTTCTATTATGATGCTGCGTGATGCTGCGCATATTATTGTGGTGCGAGCTAAAGGATTGGGCGGGTGTGGAATTAATTGACACATGCTATTAAAATTTTGTTTATTATTTATTTTGATATCGTTGAGTAGTTTGTGGATTTGTATTGGCTCTTCAGAAATGCGCTTGTGTTATTAGTAGGTATGTAAAAGTACACAAAAGTGAGTAAATTAAGGGTATAGGAGTTAATTAAGTGCTAAAATGCCTCGCATATTGAGGGTTTTATCTTCAAGTTTACCAGTTTCGTTATTCTCATTAATCAGAAAGTATTGGCGCCCATAGTCTGAATAACTTACATAGTTTCTAAGGAATTTTATTTATTAATTTATAACTAGGAATTTAGTAATTATACTTGTACATTTAACATTACATCTGATACTAAAACGTGTTTGCTTTATCGAGTGGTTTTTTAATCAATTCTGAGATTCAACTTTTTTCTATATTTTGACAAGTTACCTCAGACTAAACAGTTATCACTCACCCATCGTATAGAGTAAAAAATCTAAATTCAAATTAATGTCCATCTGTAATTACGAACGTTGACCCGTCACGAATTAAATCGGAGTATTTAAAAGGTCACAGATTTGACCCCAAATACGATTGGCCTGTTATCGTTACATTGATAGTTTGATACCATCTCGTATTCGGAGAAATTGGACAAGTCATATTGTTTGCGTTCTAACTATTGTTTCAGAGATGTGTTTTATTATAAAGTACCGTTGAAGCCTTTGCGAATATGGAGTTGTATTTGATTTTCGATATTTGATATTTGGATAGTGGTAGATGGAACTATTTAATTTCCTGGTATTATATGGATAAGAAGTAATGTTGTTTTGTTGTTAAAAATGATTGAATGTTCGATAGCTATTGGTAAATTATGTTTTGGGCAGAAATAATTTAACAAAACCAAGTGTTAATTTTATACACATTTTAATAAATTGAGGATTTTATTGGACCACATACTTACACGACACGAATTTTTACACTATTATAATTTTTTAACTTTTTTTATTAAATCTTCCTATCTTTTCTTGTCCTGTTATTTGTATATTTATTGCCGTGTTATAAGAGAACTCTTCATAAGATTATTGTCACTATCCAAACAGTAACTTAAAGCATAATATGTTGTAGCTGCTACGGAATCTTATACTTTTTTGCTGGCTCCAAATTCAATTTTCTTCATCTCTGAAAGCTCATTGCTTACGTCACGTGACATGTGTGATGTAAGAACAGTCCGTGGTGAAGGTGAATGACCCGCTAGCAAATATTGGGTTTGACCAATCGTCTATTCATGTTACACCTACTTATATTGCCGTGATGGCCATTTAGATTTGTACTGCGTGATCCTGCAAAAAACTTTTTTAATGATATAGGTGGAGGGATTAATAAGTTTGATTTACATTTTACAATATACATACAATTATGATGATTTAGGAGACTCATGATTATATACCTTCGAGCTATCTAAGTGATTGAGAAGATTCAAATAAGCGTTTGTTAAAAGTGCAGTTTATTTTGTTTTACTTTATGTGCCTTTATAAACAACAAGAATATTGAACATACTCAGGACTTAAAGCTGCATTAAAAACGTGAATTTATTACACTTGTTGGTTGAACCTACATTATTTATGTGTAATTCGGTAGCTGTCATTCTAATTCAATGAAATAAAATTTATCTCCGAAAACCCTTTATCAGTACCGAGATTATTTACATGTCTTATTCAATTCCTGGCGATAAAATTCTCTCATTCGTATAAGAATATTGTTATTGCTAAATCCCGTATCTTCGAATTCTGTACATAAATTTGATTATATTCATAAAACGTTCGCCTCATGTGTGTATTGCTACGTGTTGTGGTAAACACGTTTTGAAAAACGTACAATTTATGTTGACGTATCGAAAAATGCAAACGAGCCGGTTGTAAAGTAATAGGCTGCGTTTCCACCAGTTGTGCGAGGATGTGTAGCGAGGGATGTGTTTGTAAAGAACCAATTGTATCGCTTCATTTACCTCGCCTCGCTCAGAACAGCTCTGGTGGAAACGGCTCAGAAGCAGCGGTGCTAGGTTGTAGTGAAGGTGTAGTGTCACAGAGTGCACAATCTTCAAATTCAAATTCAAATTGCTTTATTTGCAGAATGTAGAATCTTGCATCTTAAGTGCTATTTAGGTGAAACTTTTCCATCGGAGACGACCCTTTGTTGAGAGGTGTATTTCGATTTGATCCACGAGGAAAGTGATTTATTCGTTGAATGATTATAAAGATAATAATAGATGTTTGGTAGATATGTGGTAAAGAGTTATGACAAAGATTTTAGAGGGAGTTCTATTTCTAAGAAATTCTACTGCGAGCTCGGGATACTTTTTTATTTGTTATTTTTGTATTTCATGGGATTTTCGGTAAATTTTACTTATTTACATTGAGATGAAGTTTTGTTAACTGAGCAAGTTATGGCTTAACGTAAACAATGAAAACGATTTATTTTATATTGTAAACATTGTAAAGACTATATTCGTTTCTCAGCACCACCATCACTTCAGATCAGTTAAAGTACCCACACTTGCACACGTTTCCTCAGCCGTGGCCTTTAACGCGTCCCGGTGACCTTGCAGGTTGGCGTAAGGTCAGAATAGACCGCACCGCTTAATGCCAGGGCCTCGGCGGACACGATGCACGTCGAGAAAGCGATGTATGTGAATGTGGATGATTTATTTGAACATCTACTCCTCCTAGTATGCAAAAGTTGGAGGATGGATGTTTGTTATTTTTTCACGTAAAAACTACTGAATCGATTACAATGAAATTTTTTATGTAGGTAGCTGAAGAGCTTGAATAAGACATAGGTTACTTTTTATCCCAGAAATCCCACAGGAACGGGAACTATATGCGGATTTTTATTTGAAAACGCGTGCGAAGCCTCGGGCGGAAATCTAGTAAATAAATTATAAGTAGAGGTGTGTCAAAGGATCTGGGTGTTGGTGAAGACAATATTGGGATGGTGATATCAGTACATACTTATAATACTCTTAGGGTTTTGATCACACTGTTGTTGGGTTCCTACATAATTCAAGGTCGGTCAGAAATTATGTAGATGATGTTCTACAGATGAAATATTTTTCGCATCTGTTAAATAGTTTTACAGTTCGTTTACAAACATAATTAAAAATTACCTATTTTAATATATTTCTTAATTTTTCCTGCTTCAATGTCAAAACTAGCAAGAAAAATCCTTGAATTGTTCTCATTGTCAGGAGAAATCTAAATCTTAATAGATAATCAAACAGTTCCTTATTTCTTCGTTTACAGGCACATTTAAATAACATTTCCTTCGTTTATTGCGAATGTAAAGTACCCAGCAATCTTTGCTATGGGTATTGACTATCAAGTTGTTACATCTCCACGTTAAGAGCGAGCGCGCACGAGCAACTTAGTTGCCCGGCAACTATTTTGTCTCTGTCGCTGTCTCCTCGCAAAGTTTTGAACGATGCGCTCACGAAAGCGACAGCAACGCAACTTTTTCTTTAAAATTTTCTGCATTTATCAACATGGATTTCGAAGAAACGGTTGTGGTCTGTGCTCTTGTCCTGCATAGTTCCCATTCCCGTGGGATTTCCGGGATAAAACCTATCCTATGTGTTAATCCAAGTTATCCTCTATATGTGTGCTAAATTTCATTGTAATCGGTTCAGTAGTTTATGCGTGAAAACTGAAAACCATACATACCTACAAACCTTTCCTCTTTATAATATTAGTATAGATATGTAATCGTAATTGTAAAAAGTAAAGTAGTTTTTATTTAATACTTTTTAGTGTATTTTTCAACACGAATCAAACGAGCTCAACCTCGATAAAGTTGAGTCAATATATTACTAAGTTCCTATGGCCACCTTCCGATTCCATCATCAAATCAGCTCTATCTCATAATAATGTTTTATCGCTATCCAATTTACATGCGTTTACAAAATTTCACCTCAATCGGTTTCCTGGAAATGAATCAAAGTTACTTGCTACATTTCAATTAAGTCATCGAGACCAGACAAAAATGCTCATAAAATAAAAACTACTGGGCTTATCCGAATAAAATTTATGGGACCAATTCCACACCATTCCGCATCAAAAAAAAAAAGAATCACGTAAACCGGTTCAGAAACCTCGGAGTAATCGGTGTACATACATAAAAAAATATACCGGCCGAATTGATAACCTCCTCCTTTTTGCGAAGTCGGTTAAAAACTACTGTGTACGAGAATAAATACGTTGACATAAATACGTACTATCGCTACGCTGGTTACGCGGCAACTGGCCGGAGGCCGCCGACCGGCAACATTTTTGTCGCCGTGCGCGCACTTGCATTGAAACCAATAGATAGGGCGACAGTTGCGTCGCGGGCTTGTCTCCGAACCCGCGGACAAAAAAGTCTCCCGGGTGTTGCGTCGCTACGTGCGCGCACTTTCATACTAGCCCATGGGCGGAGAGACAAAATAGTTGCGGAGATAAAATAGTTGCGGAGACAAAGTTGCTCGTGCGCGCTCGCTCTAAAGGCATTTTGACACGAAAGTAGCAAACAGCTAGAGAAAATGCTAAAAATATTAGTCTTGTTGATGATACAGACGTTTATTTTTTGTATTTATTATTTATGTAAGATGAAAGATAATTCATTAACCAAATGAATGGAGTTTTTAGAAAATTGTAGTCACTTTTTAGGTGTTTTGCCTCGATTTATTTATGTTTACGCTAGAAGTATAAATCAGAATTTTCTAATTGCATCTAATTGCAGTTAAAGATCACTGCTATTAAACCATTAGTTAACTATGATTTATGCTTTATTCTGCCTCTTAAATTAACATAAGTTTTGATGTAAATTACGGATAGACATTTAAAAATACTATTCTATGACAAATATTACGCAATTCATATCTTTTTTTAAGTGGGGAAATCTTCCAAAGATACCCACGGCCCCCGGGGAAGGAGCCGTGGGTTATGTCGGATTCTCACCGACTAAAACCCCACTGTGTTCCGTCGAGCCGCTTTAATGATGGGGCCGCGGGTATTGGTTGGAATTCTTCCGCGACACGCAATTCATATCTACTATTCTATTACAAATAGGTACATCTATTACGCAATGTATCCGCCCTATCACCATAACGCCTTCATCACCAAAGCAATTGGTAATGAAAATCCACCAAACGACAATTCAAGCATATACAAGTGTCCTTTTTACGACCCGGCTTTGTTTACGAGCGCCTTACGATTGTACTGTTGTGGATACGAATCAATTGTACTAACGGTCTTCAAATGGGATTAGATTTCGACTGAAATTGTTTTACTGTAATGTAATGTTCAAGGAATCAATTCATTTGGTTGGATTGTTGTTTAAATTATAGGTACCTACTAGGGAGGTTGTGGTATTGAGAAGTTGTCCGTTTAAATTGCTGAACGTGGTTTCAATTTTATACTGTTTATTCATAGTTGGTTTTGGACCATGTCTCAGGTTGTTGAGTTTTTTAGAGCAGGTTTTTTGCGGTTGATATGTATGTGTCACTAAAGATTAAAAGATTAGGCGTTATGAATGTCGCTTTGTGATTTGTAAAAAACAACAGTTTAGTTCTGAATCAAGCAGAATTTAATGATCTGTAAGTTTTAAAAATAGTTTGATATGAATATCAGAAAACCAGAACAATTTGAAAAAGTATGTTCAACGTATACTTAAAAACAGTTGTGCATGATTAACCCTATAAAAACGATGGCTGAAAATAAAAATATTATGAATGAATGAGTCAATAGTCAATACCAATTACCAAACCCTTGTGAAGATTTGGAGCAAAGTACTAGCATAATATAATAAAACTAAAAATAGTTTGAGAATAACAAATATAAATATCTTAATGATGCGCCTGAGTCATGATCAAGTGGTATTTTGGTAGTCGTGAATGAATTCTTATTTAATCGTAGTGATGTGCCACTTATGTCGATAAATTAAAACAATATTTTTTTTTATATCGGTTTCACTAAACGGGTCGGTTTGATTGTTGGACTAATATTATATTTTTATGTTCATCAGAACATAAAAATATAATAAAAGCTACATATATCAATATATATGCTATATATCAATATAGGATTAGTTTTAATGTGAGTATTATATATAATTTATTCTAAATAGAAGATTCGCTTGCTGCAAACGTTTTACAAAAATTTACGTTTTTCATATTGAAAACTCATAAATTCAAGCCTTTATCGATCAAAACGCGCAAAAAAAAGTATAATAAGTGCGGAGTTTATGCCGATAATAACTATTAATACAATAGCTAGTTCCAAGTATCTAATTAACAAAGATAACAAACAATGAGACATAATGATAACTTGATAGAGCGTCAATAGCAGAAAAACCAGAACAATTAACCTCGTTAAATAAACTTATGAATCACAATTTTTATTTTATTTATAGCTGTATAAAATGTTTTTCTCAATACTTTAGGCCAAGGAAACCCACAAGTGAAGTGATTGGTGAATCACAACGCACCAATGGAGCACGCCATTTGAATGATAATCACCTATTTCAATGTTATTATGGAGTTTTGCGTAATGGTACAGAGAATTCAAGTGAGATCATCGCACTGGGTGTCGTTATGTTGATTTTTATAGAGCATTAGAATAAATGTGCTCGTATGGGCTTCTGTTTATTGCCGTTTAAGCAATACGGTGGTGAGATTTAATTCCGGGTTGAGGACGTAGTCATGCTTTAATCATTGGTTGTATTGTTTGTTTTGATTGTTTAAATCTCAGCTGAGATAAGCATACATTTACATTTATCATTTAATTGCAATAATTAGCTTTGATCTTATCGATATAAATTTTATCATAAGTTGTGAATTTATTGCAGATTTCAAAACCATTCATATATGAATGAAAATCTACTATATAAAAATAAGTCGGGTTTTCCTTCCTGATGCTATAACTCCTGAACGCACGAACCGATTTCCACGGTTTTGCATTCGTTGGAAAGGTCTTGGGCTCTGTGAGGTTTATAGCAAAGAAAAGATGTCTCTGGTGGCGAAACGGAGTTCGCCCGGTTTGCTAGTGTCTTATAAATCTTTAAGAGTACTCCTTTTCCATTTTTAGCAAATTAAAATAAAAATCCCAATCCCTTGAACTTATATGTAACGTTCACGTTTGAATATCGTAAAGTTGAACTCAAGTAACAGAAGTCGAGTAAGCTTATCGAGCGATAACAACGTCGGCGCCAGTCAACTGATAGTTAGCGTATTTATAATTACTATTTAATAGACTAAACAATACTGTTCTACTTACTACTTTAGATTGACAAGGAACAGATTTTCATAATGCGTGAAGGAAGTGACCTATTACAGTATGTGATTGTAACTTCTGTACGTGGTCCCGGTACTCCTTGCTTTTTGATCTTTCTATTGAGCATTTGGCTATTAGTAATATTATTAATGATAGTAGAATAGAAAACAATTGCAAGATGAATGTAACGTGTTTATCATATAAGGTAAATTGAGAGGTACATTTCTGTCTAATGTTATGTTATGTGGTATTGCGAAATGAACTGAAGTTTTACAGAAGTTGCATTTCCTCTAACATTCAATGTTCTACAAATTGCTGGTCACAAAAAATGGATAACATCCGGCAATGTAATATACTTCCTTATTGCATAGTGTTAATGCCTTTCAATAAAGTATCTCATCTTCGTTGTCGTTATTTTAAATGTAATTCTTGTGGAATAAACATATACAACAACTTTATCAATGAAAGAGTAACCACTTAATTATTTATCACTCCTACTAGAGAATTTATTTAGTTGCATAAGAGCGGAAGTGTTTATTTGCTTTCACACGACATCACACTAATGACAGTCCATTAGGAGTGATAATCTGTGGGTTATCCGTATTCAATATGCGCTGTGAGAAAGTTCATCTTTTGTCCCCAACGAATGGAGACTTCATGTACTTTATTAGATACAATAGATGTGTGCAGGAACTTGTTTATGTATTGCACAATGAACGAGAGTGTCTACTGTCTAGGTATAGTTTGCGTTACGCTTTCGAAGTAGGAATATCTAAATCATAATGCGTTTACCTTGAATGTCGCCAATTTCTTCTTTTCTCTGTTAGCTTTCCTATACGACATTTTAAGGGCATTTAATGCAATAAAGTTTTTGAAAAATTCTTAATTTAGCTGTTAATTTTACGGTGTAGATTTTTCAGCCTTTTAACATTTAATCACGCAATTACAGTTGCGTACTATAATTGAACCTTGAATGGTTTACAGAAAAGTAAATGTATAGTTTAATTGAACATTAATTAAACTGCACGACACTAATAACATTTTAATCGAAACTAAATATCGACATTCGCCCATCACTAGTGAAGTAGAACGAGCTAATCGGACGGTTTATAATGTAGTACATGTGGATATAGAGCGGCCTTCAACTGAGTCAACACATTTGAGGGGCGAGAACTTGAAATAAACTTCAAAATAAATATTGATTTCCCGTTTCTCCGAAACACTCGGTACGCTAGAAACCGTTATCGTGAATTACTAATTGATGAACGATCGTAATAATAGTATGTTTCACAATATAAATGTACGCATGAATATGACTATTTTCATAATCTATGTCTATGACGCTCACTATGTATATGTACGCATCCATGTAACAGAGGCCCTTACGCAAATATTGATTTTAACACTTTTATGTAATTTGTTGGAAAGATTGCCCGAAAGGGGAAGCAGAGTAAGGTTTTTCTAAGTTCAGGCGTGTTGTCTGATACAGCTTACCGATAGATTACAAATCTGTTGCTTCCTCTTTGTTTATAACTGAGTGTTACTTTTAAAAGAAGTCATCTATGAGGATATGTCACTAGAGTTGTGGATATGGAGCTGCTTGCTTTCTCACTGCATTATCATCTATTAGAGTCACCAAATAAAACATGTTCTTGCTTTCTCTTACGTGACCGCCACTATACCATTTCGTCTGGAACTCCATAACCTCATATTTGAATCGTTAAGATAAGGATACACAGATAGGCCGTCTATTCGTAGCCGGCGTAATTCTATTATCTTCCAATAAATTTCACTTAATGAAGATACACGCGGGTGGCAGTAAAAAGTTTACTGCTCAGCTATCTCGTGTAGATACCGCTTTACGATTCTGTTCCCGCCCAGTGCTCGTAGTTGTCTGAGTTCACGTATGAGTAATGCAATTGAGCGTGCTGTGTATTGCTAAAAGTTTTAATTCTGTTGAATTTCTTATTCGTGAAATACTGGATTGCCAATAATTATGAATCAATGGTAAAACTTACAAATTTTCTCTAATCAATGGGACTGATAACTCTGTGGATAACTCCATAGCTCTTAAGGAACTTGGCATTGCATATAAGAATTTGCATGTATATGTATAGCACCTATAGCTTTTTATTTGTCGCTTTTTTATACATAAAGATAAAAATACTATTTGGAAGTATGTCTCTTACGTATTGACACTGATCTTCTGATTACCCACATTAATTGGTATTGCCCAAGTCTCCAACAGCCACAAAACGTAAATCGCAGACACCAGCTATTACATTATAGACACATAAGCCCTTTCATCATATTGAAGCATGTGGGAAGAGATATAACGATTTCCTTAGTGAGTCAGTGATACAGAAATAGCTCAGCTATCCCTTCCCATTGACGATACGCCTTTAATCTCACGTCACATGACAACGGGATTAAGTGAAGCCATTTTTGTCTTATAAATAGAAGAATCTTAAGGGTTTATGGGGAACTTTGCATGGAAGGGGTGGGCTTGTTATTAAATAATCCAATGTAGTTATGGTTATTAGTGTACCAGTAAGTAGGTAATGCTTTAAGGCCTCTTATAAGATAATATTTGATCGAATATTATAGTATCTTCACCTTAATATCCTTATTTGTTCTCATTGCAATAGAAGTAGACTTTTGTGCTATCACTATGCGAGCTTAAATTAAAAATTGCGTTGCGTGCATAATAAGAAAATATTCACTACCTTGATATTGTACAATAGGAATGTTAATTATTTTTTTAAGGGTGACTAAATATATCTCATTACATCGAAACTTATAACACAGCTATTTCGAATTAAAGAATTAAAAATTAACATAAATTAATCACTACATAGTATAAAACAAAGTCGCCTTTTCTGTCCCTATGTCCCTATGTATGCTTAAATCTTTAAAACTACGCAACGGATTTTGATGCGGTTTTTTGTAATAGCTAGATAGTGATTCAAGAGGAAGGTTTTAGTAAATAATTTATTAGGTTTTAGACAAAGCGGGCGAAGCCGCGGGCGGTAAGCTAGTTGCATTATAATATATTTGAAATTAATTTTAGAGTATGACTCAAGGATGAAATAATAAGGTCTAGTTGTCTCAGGAGCCTTTTCCATGAAGTTTTTAAGAGAAAAAACAGTTCGCTCATAATTTCCATCACACCTTGCCATTCCAACATCTTCATTCAATTGTAACTCGTTTGTCGAATTGTTAAGATTGATATTGGCATGCAGGTAGGTACATCACCTTTGACCCGGGTGGTCGCTAGTGCCAGGGACCACCCGTGTGACTGCATGGAAACGACACACGGAGGTGATATATTGCAGTTTCGATGTATGCCCTTGGGGTGTAGCTTATAGATTAAGTATTGGTTGCTAGTAAAGTTATAACTGAATTGAAATTTGAGCTTTGTTTCGTTTGGGTTAGGTTTGAATTTTGCATTTTAAATGATAGTGTACGTTAGTTAGGGTATTTATTAATCGGCGGAAGATTTCAATTCGTAGCTTACCTACGTTTATTAATTTTGATTAATTAAATATTTGTACTTTATAAGCAAAAAGATACGATAAAACGCGTTGTTAAAAATAAAACTATGATTATGAATTTGCTTAAAATATTATTATGGAAAATTTAGGATTACGATTTCCCTTTTTCTTTCACACCATAAAAAGTGAATTCTTTGTACAAAACCATAGCAAATTTTTGGAAAACAAAAGTGAAGGTTATTCTATGGTTGGTTAGCGATGGTAGACAACAATGGTCGGGATATCCGCTGTGACGTCAGTGGCTATTTTATTTTTGATGATACTAATTTAGTAGAATAAATATTTGGTGAAACCTCGGTGAAGCTAAATATATAAAAAATTCATTCAGTTAATCTAAAGGATAAGAATAGTGGGTAGTTTAATTTAAGATCACGGAATACTGCTTGGTATCAAAGAAAAGCATTCCCCATTATAAATTGATATCTAAAACATTTACTATAATGTACAATTTCCTTGCAAATGCTGAATACCGTTAACTGAAAGCATAAATATTAACAACGTAACTCAATTTCGCACTCCCATAAAGCACATCTAAATATCAAGTACTTATCACCCCATAAAACGAGCATAATCTATAGGTACGGTCCTCGAATAACAGCACGTAAACCAAGAATCACTTTTAAAGCCAAGAATACGAACACAACATTAGCTCTTATTACAACAGCACAATAACTACTCAGACCACCAAGTGTATCTACGAGACACCACAGTAAAGCTATCCTTTACAGTTTACCACATTCACAAATACCGCGTACGGTTTTATGTTAGACCTCAGTGTCATGTTTGTGCAATTGATCCATCTTAATTATTACAATAACAACAATCAATTCATTTCCATCCTTACACTGTTGTACTAAAGCTTACTTTTCCTTAACACCTCGACGTGTAAGTAGACGCGTGTAGCATGAATCCTCACGCAAAGATAAGCCGATTATCTGCTTATAGGTTTCGTGATGCATATTCTTTAATCGCTCAATTATTATGTCGTTTATCGTTGAACAAATTGTTCGGATTGATTTATGATTTCGTGTTGCTTTCGATGAAAAAAGTGTTATTATGCTGTTTATTTCGATTGAGGGGAATGTGTAAACGAAAATGTTTGGCTAATTTCTTCCTGGATATAATGTTTTATAAA
Organism: Colias eurytheme; assembly: GCA_907164685.1. Lineage (NCBI taxonomy): Eukaryota > Metazoa > Arthropoda > Insecta > Lepidoptera > Pieridae > Colias > Colias eurytheme. The sequence continues at coordinate 16,359 of CAJQZN010025889.1, forward strand.
TAATTTATAAATTACGCTACACGATATATACCTATTTAAGGCCCATCTTCTTGAAGTTGTTGATATATTTGACTAATTCGTATTTTCTTTACAGGCATCGATGGACCTGCCACCGGACAAAGCAAAACTGCTGCGCAACTACGACCTCGAGAAGAAGTGGGAGATCATCTGCGACCAGGATATGGTGCAGGCGAAGGATTCCCCCGCGCACTACCTGAACAAGCTGCGCACGTACCTGGACCCGAAGGCGTCTAGAAGTCACAGGGTATGTACTATGTAGCACCTTGTGAGTTGCGAAAGATTTTATTTAGTACTGTAGCTTTCTGCCCGCGGCTTCGCCAACGTGGTCAAAGGAAGTTTCCATGGGAATGGGATATTTCATTGCAGTAATAAGTAGCCTATGTCACAATTTAGCCATCCAACCATCCCCAGACAAAATAACGCTCCGTTGCGACGTGATGGAAGACAGACAGACAAATACAGTTTATAATATTAGTTAAGGACCGATGCGGTGGTAACGGAAGAAACGAATTTCCTTGTGACCAGTTACTAGAATTTGATGAAAAATAATATGATGCCCACTTGAATTTGCGAGATTACTAGTTCGTAAGAAAAGGAAATAAAAAATGCATAAAATGTACACAGCGCGACACGAGACGTTAATTTAACGAGAAGTAAAAATCATTGAACAGCACCCTTATTACTCTTCTCGTATAAAAACACTGTATACCATCAAAGCGAACTTTTTACCGGCACTTTTAACGTCATTAGCAAAACGGAAATCAAATTTAATTTTGCATGTCTAAAATCTCTGGCAATTGCGCTATGGTACTAATGATTATGTAATTACTGATCCCAGAAGTGGACTGTATTTTGAACAAATACATACATACTATGTAATGACGATTCGAAAGTGCTACTAAATAGTAGTCTAATTGAATAAATGAATGTTTGAGTTTGAGTTTACATTCATAATTTTGGAAAATTCAATTTTATTAAGAGAAACAACTTTCGAAATGCACAGGTTGGAACTTGGAATCCTGCCATTTTATTTTTAATTCCTTTTTTTTAATTCCCAAGCTTAATAATAAAAACACCAGCTTAATAAAAAATATAGTTAACAACACCCCTTTTAGCTCTCATTCCTTTAAATCGATCGTCAATTCAAGGACCTAAATAGTTTAGAAGCATAGCCAAGTGCCCGCATGTAATTATCCCCAGGCTACACTATTAGTTACTGTCTCCGCAAATTGCACATCGGCAGTGTACACCCGGCTGATGTATGGTGCATTGTGCCGTTATTGTGTATGTGTACACGGTCTTACAATTGCTCTATATATGATGTAAAGCGACTGTGCCTTTAATAAACGAATGAATGGCTTGTGAAAGGATATATGGATAGTGACACAGTTTACATAGTAGGAGCAGTAGGTTATTTTAGTCATCTTGTTTATTTTCAGAATCATAATCATATTACCATATTATATGATACAGGCTTTAATAATCTTACTTAATCTCGCGTAAAATTGTATTAATAACTATTTATAAAGTGCTCCATGATGCATTTATAGTATTTTTAGTATGTTAAGCTGATTTAATATTTTCGTCGACGACATCACTAGCATTTTCTGCGTAGCAAAACATTGTTTACTGACGTTTTTATAAATTTACTAGCGGTCCGCCCCGGCTTCGCCCGTGGTACCTACATGTTTAAACTATCCTATCTCTCAAGTTGGATCGAACTGCACATGATGTGCGAATTTTATTATAATCGGTTAAGTGGTTTAGGAGTCCATTGAGGACAAACATTGTGACACGAGATTTATATATATTAAGATAGGAAAATCTAGTACATATTTGTTTAGTTATTTCAAAATTCCTGTCTCGTCAGTCGTTCCTGATAATTGAAATGTAATAATTTCAAAACACGTAGCTATATTCTCCATTAGGTTTCATGATGTGCCCTATCACCTAACTCCTACAAGGCATTCTAAACTCTAAACAGCCCAATATCGAATTCGCCTCGTGACTCACACCAATCAAACTGATTGAAGACGTTGCGTCATGCATTGTTCGTGAGTAAACGACTATTATGGTGTTTGCTATAAAAAAACCGGTTCGCTATGTAAAGATTTAATTGTTCTGAAGGCAATTTACTTTTTGCTGTCATCTCATTAACCTTGGCACTTAACTGTATGCAAGCTGTGCATAAATGCGTAGTTCAAACCCGTTCAACGGGAATTTCGTAGAACCAATGTTGATCTACGTTGAACTTGATTTTTATTACTTGGATTATTTCTTTTGCTCTTATTCTAAAGATTCTCGAAGCCTAAAAG
>CAJQZN010025896.1:0-11257 GCA_907164685.1 Colias eurytheme
CAAGCCTTAATTGAGCTTACTGTGGGACTAGGTCGATTTGTGTAATAGTGTCCTATAATATTTATTTAATTTTGTTTAATTTTTTTTTAATTAGAAGAGATGGTCGGTAGTTTAAATCGTTATGTTTAGGATTAGAGATCTTTTTGCTTTGAAATACGAGTTGATTGTGTCTATAATGCTGCAACTCAAACTGTAAAATATAATGCTTTAATACTAAAATATAACACCTGATAGATACCTTTAAAAATTATAACATGAGACCAAGAAAATAGATTAAATGGAGAAGAAAGATGATAGGAACCAAAGCTACAATCAAATTTTTTGTACCGTTATGTTATTATGAGCACATAAAATTCCGAATGAGATAACAAATCCATACTAATATTATAAATGCGAAAGTAACTCTGTCTGTCTGTCTGTCTGTTACTCAATCACGCCTTAACTACTGAACCAATTTGCGTGAAATTTGCTATAGAGATATTTTGATACCCGAGAAAGGACATAGGATAGGTTTTATCCCGGAAATCCTACGGGAACGGGTTTTTCTTTGAAAACGCGGGTGAAGCCGCGGGCGGTAAGCTAGTATTGTATAAATACAGATTCGCTACGTTAAGAAAAATGTTACGTGTATGATTAAATGCAGGTACGGCATACCTCCAGAAAAGCTGGGCACTATAATGACGTCGGATCCGAGAGTGCAAGCTCACGTCATCTTCATAGGAAGTTTGGGAGACGAGGCTAACATGTGAGTTTTTTTATTATGTTCGTTATTTTTATGTTACCGTATTTCGTAAAAAGAGGAAAAACTAGTTATCTTCTTTTACAAATTTCGAATATTTGCTTGGCTATTAACTGAAATACTTTATTAATAGGTAACCTAGCTATCCACGCGCTTCTTCTAAATTGAAGGAAGCTTAACAAATTATATATTAAAACCTTCTTCAAGAACCACTATTTAAAAAAAACCCCATGAAAGAAAAAAAAATTAGATTGTAGATTGCAGATTTAAACATCTCAGCATACATAAGGACGGACAGATAGCCAAAGCGACTTTGTGATTTCTATGTTTATATTTTTATTGAATAAATTTAATTGTATCATATAAAAACTTATAGCTACATGTTATTTTTTCAAAATAATGTACATAATATAATAATTCCTACATTTCAGGTTACTCCGCAAGCTACCAGTAGGCCACGCCCACGTGTGTATGGACGTAGCATCTCTACCTCAAATCATGCAACAGATATTCGCGTCTTCGCTTTTGCAGACTTCGTAGTAAAAAAAAATAAAATAAATGGTGTTATTAAAATAATTGTTATCTAATGTTAAAAGAATATTTTGTTGTTTTTTTTAAATACTAATACTTTTTATACTAATATTTTCATAAAAAAATTCGGTCATTGTCGGTGAGTTAAAACACTGATTGATATTATATTTTATTGTTTTCTTTGATGTGGGAAATTAAAATATTTAACGAGATTATTACAAATTTACATATTTATCTCTTTATATTAGTTATTACTTATTAATATAAAAATGAATGTTTAGTTTATTTTAGCACAATTGTATTTAATAATTTCTTTTAGCTTAGATATTACCATTCAAATAGAAAACATTCCACCAATATAGCTACAAAGCTTCATATTGTTATTAGTAGGTACTAATTTTGAGTTTATAATATCAATATCACTATTAAATAGTATAAAAATAATTAATAGCCAAAGTTATAAAAGTACTTCTTTTCTCTGTAGAGAAATGTATAAGAACCATCGTCGTACTTCAAGGAATATAATAAAAAAAGAATTATCGAAATCGGTCCACCCGTTCAGGCGTGATGCCGTGACAACGCGAAACGGGTTTCATTTTTATACATATACTAGCGGTCCGCCCCGGCTTCGCTCGTGGTACATGTTTACGTTTTCTCTACATAAGAACCATCCTCGTACTTCAAGAAATATAATAAAAAAAGAATTATCGAAATCGGTTCAGCCGTTCTCGAGTTATGCGCTTACCAACACATTTTGCGATTCATTTTTAGGGTTCCGTAGCCAAAATGGCAAAAACGGAACCCTTATAGTTTCGTCATGTCCGTCTGTCCGTCTGTCCGTCTGTCCGTCTGTCACAGCCGATTTACTCGGAAACTATAAGTACTACAGTGATGAAATTTGATGGGAATATGTGTTGTATGAACCGCTACAAAAATATGACACTAAATAGTAAAAAAAAGAATTGGGGGTGGGGCCCCCCATACATGTAACTGAGGGATGAAATTTTTTTTTTCGATGTACATACCCGTGTGGGGTATCAATGGAAAGGTCTTTTAAAATGATATAAAGTTTTCTAAAAAACATTTTTCTTAAAGTGAACGGTTTTTGAGATATCAGCTCTCAAAGTCGTAAAAAGTATGTCCCCCCCCCTCTATTTTTATAACTACGGGGTATAAAATTCTAAAAAAAATAGAGGTGATGCATGCTAATTAACTCTTTCAACGATTTTTGGTTTGATCAAAGTATCTCTTATAGTTTTTGAGATAGGTTGATTTAACTGTAATTTATTATATTTGCTGCTACGGAACCCTTTGTGCGCGAGCCCGACTCGCACTTGGCCGGTTTTATTATATATAAGAAGATAATATATATTATGTATATAGATTGACATCACATAATATGAAAAATATATGTTTTATAGACAGAAAGAACATTTTATTGTTTAAAAGAAGCTGTACATATAAATAACTGATTTTTAATAACTGTATGGAAAATGTTGAATTTTAAAACTGTAAAAATAAGAACAAGTCTGTATATAATAGCAAATCTTTATGTAACTTGTATATATTTTCTAAATATTTTGTATACAATGTTGATGGTTTAATAAAGTTTTTTGTTATATTTTATTGTTTTATTTACTTCGTCTTACCTCTTGACTCAGTATATCAGATTTTTTAATGACATATTTGGTTCACTTCTGACAAAGACCTGAACTAATTACCAACCTATTTATTATAATAAATAGGTGATAACTAAAGTATTTATGACTTCTTATAAATAGTACTCTTGCATTATTAAACTTCAAATACAAGTACAAAATAGCAAATTAACGTAAATTTTCTACATTTATCTTGTTTGTTCTATTCCTTGGTGAATCTAAATGGATATAATTAATAATTACACATTATAATAGTATGGCAACAATTACAACAATTTCGTCGATTCGTTTCATTTTCGTTACACACGGTATATTGAAAAAGTTCGAAAAGCTATACGTAACTTTTCTGATTATCGCTACAATAATAACGGCACGATTCATCAATGTTCGGACCACTCGGACGATATCTATGTGATATCTATCAGTTACTGTGATCAGTTATAATTATCTGTGTTCATTTATTTATATTAAATATGTGATTTCGAACAATAAAATATAATTGAATCATTTAAAACCGTAACGTTTAGAGTTTAACGTCCTATTATTTTCATTTCAATAAATCCATGGTATATAAAGTTCCTTTGTTGTTTGTTTGAGCCTTTATTTCTACCAATAGGTATACAAAATTTACAAATTTGTGCAATTGCTTAAGTTATTTAGCAAAATAAATAACAATTGTAACAAATAAGCTTAAACAAAGTTTAGTTTTAACATTAAGAGGTATAGTTAGTCCGGATCGGTCCGTAAAGGATAGCGTATACCTACCTACTGCGTAACTAATTTCGTTAAAACTTTCGCTGGAAGTTAAAGGCGTTATTTCTAAAAAAACCCACCCACTCATATCCTATTTTCGTATAAGTAGGTACATGTTCATTAGAACCTTTCAAAGTATCTATATAATATCCTCGTAGCCTCATGAATTTTTACTTTTACAAAATTCGTTGTGTATTCAATGAGCCGGGGTGTGAAGTTAAAACATCAAACAGAAGTTGTGAAATAAAGACGAAACACAAACATTGGGACAGTACTGTACTGTTATGTTCGGGTTTGTTTATTTTAGCGACTAAAACTGTATCTATTTGTAAAGAACAGAAGGTTGTTACGGTAAATACGTTACTGATGCTTCATTAATAATTTATGAATAAGTTTTGGGAGAAGGGATCAATTTCTGCACTATTACCTACCTACAGTTTGTTTCACTGATGTTAAGGAAGTAAAGATATTAAAATTAATAATATTTCCTGAAAATACAGCACGAACAATATTTTACTCAATTTATAATCGAAAATAAAGGTATCTACTTATCTATAATAGATATGATATTGAATTAAAAAAAATTTAAAACCATAACATTTAACTTTGAATTTTATATGATTATCGTATGATATTATAATAATAATGATTATATTAACGACGAAAAGGTTCCAAAGTAATCCTTAACAAGAGATACGGTTGGGTTTGAATACATTTACATACAAGTATTCCTGTAGAGAAAGGGGACACAAATACCTATACTAGTAGATACCTAGGATAAGTGAAAATCCCTTGTAAATGTTAATTATTCAGTCTAGTCCATAACGGCTCTCAATTTACATAATACAGATGTATACAGAAAACGTTTCAGTAGGTACTAAATTGATTTTATATTAGCTTATTATAAGATAATACTGTAAACGCGTGTTTGTAACAATGTATGGATGTTTGTTTGTAACTAAAAAACACTGGACGAATTTTGATGATGATGAATTGTAGCTTAGATACGTTTTATATTAGTATTTTTTACATATTTAAAACTTATGCGTGAAACCGCGTGGAACTGCTAGTATTAAATAACGGGTAATATTACGTAGATGAATATGGAACTTAAATCGAATCGAATGTAAATAACTATCTAACTATAGTATCTATTGTTTATTTTACAAAATCAATAAAGACAAGATTTAGGAAAAAATACCACTAAAATAACCCTTTAACTCTCCTCTTTCCAACAAAGTCATATTTAACACGTTCAGTGCCACCGACTCGCCCGGAGAGTCCACGTAAATTTTATTCCAGCGCCGTAGACTCGCCCGTCGAGTTCAATGTTTTTGCTATTTTTTTCCAAAATGCATGTGTATTTTCTGGTTAAAATGATACTGAAGACTAAATATACCCTAATCTAAAGAATTACGTGGTGGGCCGGGTGTGCAGACCCAGTTTATAATCGAAAGAAAATAAACTATTCTGCAATGCCTTGAACTCGCTAGGCGAGTTCACTGACATAGATTCTCAAACTTTTATTAATGAAATATCTATATGTACGGTTGATACTTATATTTTCATTTTACCAAAAGTCACATTCACTCGTAAAACAACGGCGGATTGTGTTCTGCACCTTGCAGGGGCTCGAATTTGGTGTTATTATATAGGCAAAGGTTACCTTACACGCTACTTTATCACGCAATTGCCGACATTTTAAAACTGTACTGTTTTTTTTAATATATTCTTAAAAAGCCCGTATCAAAATGTTTCCGGGTAAAATTGTTTTTTATTTATTCGAATTGTAAACCTCCTGTATATAAAAACAATATTAGATATTTAAAATATAACCTCAACAATAACCACTATTTATAAGATTGAGAGCCACTGCATAAATTACGAAACAAACTTACCTTTTCTTTTATCTATAGTGTTTCTTGCCATTTTTATATGTTAAATTACACCGTATGTTAGTTAAACTCTTTTTAATTGCGTTAAACACGTAACATATACTGTCACGGCCACAAAAATAACAAAACATTGTTTTTACCCTAACGCAATGCCACTGAACTCGCCTGGCGAGTGATTCAATTCGTGTTGCAGCGCCGGGGACTCGCCTAGCGAGTCCAACGTAAAATGTAGGCGGCATCCGAGAAAACATCGTGAAAATCGTAGTGGTAATGAAAGTGTTAAAAACTTTAAGCATTATAAACCGATTCCGCGGACTCTGCGTAATTGTCGCAATAACTCCACCACGTCAAAAGTTCACCTCATTATATTAGCATAACGTGCTCTCTGACCTACCTCGGGAGCCTCAATTCCCTTTATTGCCTGTTTCCCGCCACTTATGTACTGAACAAACAATTTAGCAGGATAGCTCTCGTGACGTCATGCGGTCGTAAAGCCGAACGCTTGTAAACAATTAAACGTTCTGAAATGCATGCCACAAAGGGTAGGAGCGTTTTGTGCATGGGAATGATATATTTTTAGACAGTGTCGTTAATGGATATTCTTTTTCCTAATTCAGATCATAGATAATATTATAGGGACAATCGGAACAATAGTTTGATTCGCCTTCAATATTTTATTATTATTTAACATTAGTGATTCTAATAATTACCTATAGATCGAAATTGGTAACCAATTAACAGTTACAGTTTACAGAACAGTACATAAATTGTATAATGTTTTAGCACAGTTTTCACAAATGCAACCTTAAGTTGGTCAAGGCATGCTGGTTGAATTGTATTATAAAGGTTCTAATTTTACAGTACGGAGCATTGCTCAACTATAGATACATATTATTTAGATAGAGAAATGTGAGGTCTCATCTTTACTATTAAATTTGCTGATCTTTCAAAACATTCACAAATAAACTAATTGTAAATGTATCTGTTTACGATGCAAAGCGTCGTAGTTTACTGGTATTCCTGCATTTGTATTACTTTTATCGGAGAGGAAATGAGCTAGATTTTAAATCGCTTTCTTTATTTTGGTATGGAATATTCCTTTTGTATTCGTCTAGTTGCTTAGTATTTGACTATATAATAATAGTGTATTAATTGATGTAGGAAGATGTTGGTACATAAAATTCTGGTTTTTTTAAGGCTGCTATAGACATACAAATTGAAGTTTTTCATAGATTTCTGGTTATAGTTTGAGGTAATTCAATGGAATTAGTATCAAGATTGCTTTCCGATACATGTGACGCATTTGCCATTTTGTTATTATTTCTAGACTCTTACATTACTTTCTCGAGTGTGTACCTATGTATGTTATTCATTAATTAGTCGAATGTATGTTTTATTGCGATACTTGCCGTTAAATACAGGAGAGGTCAAATAACGAGAGCATCGGGTGTTGCAAGTAATTATATAACATAAAGGATTTAGATTTCATATATCACTTTTTGAAATTTATATTTGGAAATTTTAAAGAAATTAAAGATAAAACCATCCTAATTTATGCCTGAATTTTCATATCCTTGTATGGAACTCTTGTTTTTTGAGTCATGAGTGAATATGAAATTACAACTCATAGTAATTCACAGCACATATTTCACATCATCATTCATCACATATTATAATTACTGCTTATTTATGCTTAGGCAAAAGACGGTAAATATGACAGCACTGAAAGGTAAGCGATATGATAAACATCTGCAAGAATTATGTAGATATGCTGTTGAAGTAAAAAGGGTTGAGGCATGATATGATAGCGTTTAATAGTTTATGTATTGATGGCCATAATTTATCCTGAAAGGGTTAACATAATAGGACGCATTCATAACTAGCTGTGCCCCGCGGCTTTACCCACATAGCTCCGATCCTACTGTTCTTAGCGCCCTGATGTAATATAGCCTTCCGCCTTCCTCGATACATGGGCTATCTAATACTGAAATAATTTTTCAAATGGAAAACGTAGTTACTGAGATTAGAGCGTTCAACCAACCAAACAAACTCTACAGCTTTACAATATTAGTATCTATAGATAGTACTATGACCAGTATATCTAAATTGAAGTGGAAATATTGTAACCTACTAACACTGATCTTGTTTGAGGGTCAAATTCTAATTATCTTTCTGATGGAAACGTGATCGTTCGTATCGAAGCAATTAACTCTTGTTAGTGAAGATCAATTAAACACATATTATGGTATTTTAAAATAGTTTATTGTAGATTAAACCTTATACATATATCGAAGCCCTTTTGGATTAATTTAAAGTTATATTCATAGGCATACACATTGCATAAGTTAACATTAAAAAAAGAAACAAACGAAAAACAATGTTTTAAAAATACTGTCTTAAATTATTTTAACATGAAATGTATCCGATGTAATTTTCCAGGATTATATTTCTAAATCAGTTCATCGGATTTCCCTATTTTGTTTGATCAGAGCTTAAATTCCCTTATTTATCTTACGCTATAATCTTGCTGAGTCTCAGCTACTCAAGTACATGAAATGTTTGGATTTCGTTCGCTACGCAAACAATTCAATTATGCTGGTTTTAGAACGCTTGCAATTTGAAGACATTTCTTTTTGATGATATCTTGGGTCGACCTGGAAGCAAATTATTTTATTGTTAATTATTTTGTTTGTCGAGGATTAAATTTGACTTGCATTAATTTGTATTTTTCTTTAGGTACAGTGAGGAACATAAAAAATTGTGGTGATTAAAAACAAAATGCATACCTAATCTATGACCACTATACTTATAATAATGAAGGTAGTCTTTCAGTTGTGAATCTGTAAATATAAATAACAATTAAAATATTCAGTCACGTACAAACTCTGTACCTATACAAAAGCCAAGACCAACAATAATTTAAATTTAAAAGGCCATAGTTCATGACTATTCAAATATTATTTATTCTAGAATAGTGCTTCACAACTCCGATAAAATAGTGTAACATTTCGGTTGGAAATGTAAAATGCGGTCGCGAATAAATCATTAGATATGAAATCAGTAGCGTACATAAAGTTGGATAAGCTTACACAGAGCTTAATATAAAGCGGTATTTACTGATATTTACCGGGAGGTTAGAGGAATTTTATCGCAAGAATACGTGACGGGCTCGAGTTGGGCGTAGGCGTGAAATGCGTGGATATATACATGGATTAGACAGACATCGATGAATATTAAGCTTGTGCGTTTGACAGGGGCGGACTTTTATGCTTGTTGAATAGGTCGCCAAAATTGTCCGGCACGGTTAACCGTACCAGATTACATTGAAATATGATGTTGATACAATAAATATTTTTGTAATTATACAATTGTTATGCATTAATTAACTTATGTGCGTGAAATAGAACATTAGAATATTTTGTTCCCATGATTAATAAGCATTGCAAGTAGAATATATGATGGTTTTGGCATATTTCACTGATACTAAAAATAAATTCTTGATTTCTTAGACCAAGGGCGCGTCGTTATAAAAATAAGCGTACATGTATTAAAATTGTTCAAAAACACGTTCTAATAATTGACTACAGGAATTAATCCTTTAAAAACCTGTATGTAATTAGTTATAAGATTAAACTAATTATATTTTAATTATATTTGATTAAACATACGAAATTAATTTTACTTTGTCGTCCTTAATATTTGCAGCTATCGGCTTCAATCTAGTCATTTTCTTGACAAATCCGGCCCTGGTATTTATAAATTCAGTTCGAGGAATGATGAAATTCGATTTACTCCTGAGTCCTGAGGTCGCAAATAACGGAATATGAGAACGATGTTACCTCTTCACTCCATTTGCGTTATTATTATATTATTCTTTATCGATTTAAGGACAAAAGTTTAACTTGTAATGTGCTTTCATAAATTGTTGGCAAAAAACAGAAACAATGGTCGTTGCCGCGAGCCGAAGGAAAGAGAGCAAAAAGTAGCAAAATATGATATTGTTAATTGTTTAGATCCAATTTGCTAATTGTTAATCGATATAACATTTTATATAATTAAATTTTTACTGATTTATTTTTTATTATTTTATTATTAAAAAACGGCCTCCATCTAGCTTATAGAATACTATTCTACATACTTATAAGGAATATATCTCTAAAATTTACATCAAGAGTAGGGTGATGAATTAATTGTCTAAAAAATCTCGCCACATTACTAATTGGGACATGCAACTACAATGCATTTTTGTTAATAAGTTTTCAAAAAACCAATACTTTGATGTGGCGGCATAAAATACTTCAATACCACATTTAACTATAATCCACCAGATTCTGAGAAGGAATTAATTAATTAATGTTTTGGGTGGAAACCCAAACCATTAACATTGCAAATTTACAGAATAATTTGACCGAATAATTTGCATAACATAATTTTAAAATATAGTTTTTTTATGAAAGTTAAGTATTAAGCTATAATAGATTGACAGATTCATTATAAAATGGTCTTCTTAGCATTCTAACAGACGAACGGTAAGTTGTGAACGGCAGAGTTTACTTCAGCCGTCGCCACATGTCCCCCTAGTCAAGTGGCTTTCTGTTAGCGTAGCGTTCAATAGAATAGACTACGAATGTATGAGATTGACGTAACCTGTAGATACGTTTATCTACAGCCTATATTGAACGCTACGCTAACAGAAAGCCACTTGACTAGGGGGGCAGACGGGAGTTCGTCTGTTAGAACGGTTACACGTGAAAAGGTGAGGTCGACTGTTGACATTGTAAATATAGAAATGTAATAAACACTATTACAACTGATGGTTCATATCACGAAGAATAAACAAGAATAACAAACACTGTTTCTTAATTAGTTTACATTTGTTCATAAACATAGAGCAATAATATTTATATTACATTTCTATTACTTAATTTGAATCTAGGTAAATGTTCATTTAAGATTTAGATATAGATATATTTAGATCTTATTATAGAAATGTCAGAATATTTCGCAGTATGTGGTATGCCTGACAAATTACGGAGAAGCGAGCTTAAAATATAATCCAACAAATTGCTAGCTCCATTTTACTTGTTTACAACGTGTTTCAGTTTATACAGTAATTACTGACTTGTCTATTAAAACGATAATAAATTTGCTACCGCTCTTGGACCAGAAACGAGGCGGGGTTCTGCCACTCCTATAACCTTGACCTCTTGTGAAATTCCCTTGATAAAAAGTTACCAACTTTCCTAATAGTTTTTTAAATTTGCGCGGCGGAATTTTGGATTGGAATTTCTAAACGTAATCGAATTGAACATCTGTTTTAAATTGAAAATGTCGATCAGCTTTTGTTTTAATAAAGTCTAAATTAAATTGTTGGATTGTTTTATGAATTTGGTTCTGAAATTGTTTTCAATTTTTATCTGAGTAAACGTAAATCTAGTTTTTTTTATTATCTAAAAAACTTGATTTTTATATCAGAATAGGGTGACAGCTAATACATACTACACTTTCTGTATTTTCCATCTCCATTTTCTATTCATGGTTACAAGCCCTTCAGATGTTTGATGGTTAATTTACCTGATTATTTTTCCGACCCAAATATCGACTAATAGAATTGCACCATTCGACGTCACGTGCTACAACCTACATGGTATTATACTGATAATTTTTTGAAAATTTTCTCT
>CAJQZN010025899.1:0-12663 GCA_907164685.1 Colias eurytheme
TTCAAAATTTATAAGAATAAACCTCAAACTCTTTATGTCCAATCAAATCCGCCTAAGTCGAAATCGCGTGTTAGACTAACATATTGCACGCCTCATAAGCGAAGCGTTGAGGTGGGTACTACTGTCACTTCGCGCAAAACATCTGATTTTTCAAACTTAAAATGTCTTTATGTATCATACATTGCACTTGTAAGATAATACATACACACACATATTAAGAAAAAACACTATTTTTAACGTTCATGATATTTTTGATGTCATTTTTGTTATTTAAACTAGTTAAAAAACAGTTTAAAAAAGTTCTGTCTTGGACGTCCGTGTGTCTGTATGTGCGGATCCTTTTTCTTGTTAACACGATAGCGACCGAAATACTTTACTAATCGAGTCTTTTTTTTTTCTCTTACGCTTGAGTATGCTCAGGAATAGAACCCTTTCATTTTTCAGGGTCTGATTCGATGTGGTTTAATTGTTATTAAATAAACAAAAAAAATAATTAATAAATATTTATTAAAAAAAAATTATGAGGCGTGCACTTTTGGATTTTCCAAATTATTTCTGTAATATTGTACATAGTAAATTATTTTTTGAAAAATAAGGTCATAAAGAAGTTTCACTTCTTATGTGTGTACACGCACACTTTTTTTGTATAATATATCGTTGTTATTGAAAAAGTTAAAATGTAACTAACTAATAAGTATTGTAAATGAATAAAGGACATTTATTTAATAAATTAGTAAAAAACATTTTCTCCTCCAAATATTTCATGTAAACTGCACTTCATTCAAAAATGTTTGTGACCACTGTCAGTAGGTAAAGAGGTCATTGTACGAAATTCTTTCTGCTCCGCGACCGGACCGGAATAGGTTTTATTACTAGCGGGTTAGAGCATGGTGAGAGCTAGTAATAAAAAGTAGAACAAAATGCGCTAACAGCGCATAATCATGGGAATATGTTCACGTGAAAAATGCTAAGAGTTAGTTGAACATTAATAGACCGGGAGATACTGACACAAAATTTCGAGTCATTTGTAACAGGATGGCGGTTCTACAGGGTTCTTAGTACGCAATGAAAAAAAGAAAAACGATGGTGTGAACGCTGGTACCGGCGTCTTAGTCGCGTGGGCGTTAGTCGAACTCGTCGGAAAATAGCGAAAGTCAAACGATTTGTAACAGTATGGCACTTATTTTTCCTGTAAGTTTGAGGATCAACGAATATAAATACAAAATTTCAAAGATCTAGGTGTTGGAAATCTTCACTTATATAAATTAATACTAAATTAATTTTTCAAGTATGACAGCACTTTTTCCCCTTACTAGAAGTATGGCAAATATAATAATGGTCATATTTTATCAAATACTCTCCAAAAATCCAAATGCAATACTGGTACAAAAAGTTTGGCGAAATAAAAAATTTTTGCAGATTTTCGGCGGTATGGCGACCATTTGGAATCAAGCGAAAAGTATGGCATGGCGATTTTCGTAAATGGCTGCACGACGATGGTTACCTGTGCAAAAGTTAGCCTGATACAAATGGTTGAATAATTGTTTTATTTAAATCAACACATTCGCGTCGGTATGGCGGGCTGTAAGTCACACCGGAAAAGTATGGCATGACACTACCGCCTACTTGTTTTTTATGGGCTATCGGTAAATTCTAAAATTTTTGTGTTACAAATCGTTTGACTTTCGCTATTTTTCCGACGAGTTCGACTAACGCCCACGCGACTAAGACGCCGGTACCAGCGTTCACAACATCGTTTTTCTTTTTGTCATTGCGTACTAAGAACCCTGTAGAACCGCCATCCTGTTACAAATGACTCGAAATTTTGTGTCAGTATCTCCCGGTCTATAATGTTTATTTTTTAAATTTTCTTAAAAGTATACCTACAGAAAGTAAATATTTTTTGACTAGATGTTTGTCAAGTATTGAATTTTTTTACATTCTATCAAATGTCCCATTACTTCTAAAATGTTTGAATATATCTGAGAATAAACCATAATATTATAGGGAGTTTGATTATATCTGAGAATAAACCATAATAACTTATATTTTTTTAATTAGGCATCTTTAGACTTATGAGTAAAACAAAGCCCAAAATGACTATAGGTCGTTACTTTTGGTAAAAAAGGGTTCTGAATATGAATATGATGAAAAACAAGTTACCTACCCATCTGATAGAATAATAATGTTCAAAAAAATAGTTATTAAAAATATCTAAAAATAAATTCAAACCATTTAATAAATTCTTTCTTATCCTGACTTAAAACGGCACTTAGAGTTTTCTATGAAATTTTCCGGGCTAATTGCATTTTCCTGATAATTTCATCCTCCCACGCTTTTATGGCATAAATAACATGCATAACCGCATATAGTTCTTGCAAACTTGCTTTTAACAATTATATGCCAAGTTGTTAGTAAAAAGTTTAGTTAATACAGATTAAGGATATATGTAGTTAGAAACCTAGGTATATAGTTACAATACCTATATAGTTACACTAGAACAAAGGGGTTGAAAATCGACTACTATAAATAATATTGTTAGTTCTGAATGTGTGTTAAAGTGTGTTTTATACATTTTGAATCTTAACAGTCTTGTCAATTCAAACAATGAAATTTATGTGAAATAATCACAATTCCTATAGAGCCAAATTTTTGTAGTCCTTGGGTTGCTAACCTTTGTCGAGAAAAATCCGAATAATAATTATTTATGCACACATGGGATCGATCGGGCGAAGAAACACGCAAATACTACTGAACCGATTACAATGAAATTTGGTATGTTGAAGATCCAGAATAAGACATAGTCCACTGTTTATCCCAGAAATCCCATAGGAACGGGAAAACGCGGGCGAAGAAACACGCAAATACCGATTAAAATGAAATTTGGTATGATGAACACCCAGAATAAGACATAGTCCACTGTTTATCCCAGAATTCCCATAGGAACGGTAGAACGCGGGCGAAGAAACACTAGCAAAGAACGCTGTTATCAATAAATAAAAGGTTCTATAAATTACACTAATTCTGATTTCGGGAAAGGAAAGACGCTATAAACGTATGCAAATTGCTAACCTAAATCTTTATGGTCTATTTATTTCCCTGATTACCGGCCTTGTGCGTCCGGATTTTAATGGACATTAACGAGTACTAATTTTTTTAAAAGATCAACCACATATGACGCCACACCCTAGTTTTACTATAAAAACTAAAGTATTCATCAAATTGGTATTAGTCAAACGGACTGAATCATCTAAGTCACCATGGCATCTAAGGTAAAATACTTAGTTTAGCTTTAATTTATTTGAAAAGAAATAGGTATAAGTATATTCTCTACATTTTTTCTTCAGCTAGATATATTTTATATTCTGTGATTGATTATTTTCAACTAATCATAGAATATAAAATATAAATCATCAAATATAAAATACAAATCTTTATACCTTTTACAAACTTGTGCACTTTTTTGTTCCTTAGTTCGTCGCTCTTCTCTGCGCCTTCGCCGTAGCCCACGGCTCAGTGGTGCCTGCTGACAACGAAGCGTCCAGCTTCGAATACGGCGTAGCTGACCCAAACACCGGCGACTACAAGAACCAAGTGGAGAGCCGCGTTAACGGCGTCGTCCGCGGCCAGTACTCCCTTATCGAGCCCGACGGCACCAAGCGCATCGTCGACTACACCGCTGACGATGTCAACGGCTTCAATGCTGTTGTACGCAAGGAGCCAGCAGTCGGCGGCGTCGTTGGTGCCGCTGCTCCCGCCGTGGTCGCCCCCGCCGTTGTCGAAGCCCGCTCTTATGCCGCTCCCTCCGTAGTCGCGCCCGTGACGTACACCCGCTCCTACGCCGCTCCCTCCGTGGTCGCGCCCGTGACGTACTCCCGCTCCTACACTCCATCTACCGTCGTCACATCGCCCGTGTACGCCACCTCTGCTCCTCTGGTCGCTGCCCGCTCATACTCCGCCCCCACTGTATACAGCAGATCCTACTTAGCTCCCAGCGTGTACTCCCAGGCTTACTCTCCTTACTACAACACCTACGGCACATTCCCAGTCAACTACAGCTACTAAATTCTATAAAAAGAGGCAAATAAAATGTAAATAGTGTACATTTCTTATAACAAGTTGTATATATTATATTCAATTACAGTTGAATTTCACACAAAATGTGTTTTGTTTTGAACTTACTTATTAAAATACCTATGCACTTCATATTATTATATTTACAAAAATAGTTTTGATAGAAATTAATCTTAATTATGATTCTAGAAAACCTTACGATATCAAATCAGACCAGTAGTCCCCGAGATCAGTGCGTTCAAACAAACTAAACAAACTCTTCATTTTTTTTTGTGTGGTGTTTCTCAATGTTAGCCGGAAGAGCCCTAGTCGAACGGGACAAACTCTTCAGCTTTATAATATTAGTATAGATAGTATAGATAATAATATGATGTTATCTTGATGTTATCAACCAATGCTCACGTGCGCACGTGCATCGTGCTTTTGGCGCAGTTATTGGCTATTATAATGTTCATGGTACTGTTATTTCGACTTTGTAGTATTTCCTTAAACACTGCAAAATACCCATCAGTATCTCTATTTTATGGATATAAACAAAATAAGTTGAAAGAGTTTTTTTAAGTTCAGATTCTAGACATCGCCATATATGTGGATGTTCCATCTACCCGGACTAAGCGGTTCGATTCCACATTCTTCATTTGAACCACAAGGGACTGGAACGCTCTTCCTGAATCTGTGTTCCCCAATGAATACAATATGGAGGACATCAAGTGAAGAGTGAACCAGTACCTACTAGGGAAGTGCGTACAATCTTAGATCACGTCTTAGCATTCCACCAGGCGGAATTGTGTTCAAGCGCTTTCCTATTTGCAATAAAAAAAATATCATATTGAAAATAATCAAAATTTGATATTAATTAAATGCATTACATAATATTTAGGGCACACAATTATTATGTTGGCTATTATGTAATCGGTCCCTATAAAAACAAATACTGCATAATAAAAAGTCAAATTAAAGACATTTCAGCAATTAAATTTTGTATTTAAATAAAACAGTAAATACATTTTATATGATGTTTTTATTTTCTTCTAAATTTAGCTAGTCGCATTCGTTTTAGCAACAAACTTGTTTTAATTCTCTCTCGTTTCAACATCTCTTGCTTAATTTTAAAATTTATATCAAACATTTTTCTTGCTTCTTCTCTTTCCTCAGTACTAAATCTCATTTGCATTTCAATTTCATTAATTTTTTTTCTTTGTAAATCTTGTTTCTCTTCTAGAATAATATTAATATTGTTGGCGACTTTTTTGTCCGTGTCATCTACATTAACATGTTCAAATTCTTCTGATGATGTTGTGGCCATGTTGGTGTCTGTGTCATCTACATTGACATGTTCAAATCCCTCTGGTGATACCATGGCCATAATTCTGTTAAACAATGGGTCGCTGCATTCAGGTTTTGCAGGTCCATCCTCTAAAATATTAATAAAATTTTTACTGTTAAAACTTACTGCGTGACAGACTAGCGCAAATTGTAAGATTCGTTCCAGTATCACAGAGCAAGTAATATTGTTCCAGTATAAGTATAATTAATCAATCTCACTTTCTAAACATTATTCTTTTTGTTAGTAAATACATAAGCATATTAAATGAAGTTGTTTACCTGTTTGTGTCATGCTCAGCCGGACAGTCCTTTTGGTGAATTTTTTTAAGCACTCCCATTGAGATTTCAAATTTTCAGCTGTTCGATGGACTAAATCGGTTTGCGAATTATATTCTTCCGATATTTTAACCCACTCTGCGTTTTTTTGTTTCATTGACACGCTATCGGTGCGTTTACAGTGCGACACAAAAGAGATGAAAATAAATGAGGGCGCCACCGTCGCTCATATAGCAACACTGATACTGCGACGCAAGCGATCTTGATACTATAGAATAAAAATCCAAAAATCTATATACATATATAATCTAAAATAAATACCGCGATTTAAACCGTTATAATTGTTTCATTGTAGCAATAGTGTAAATTTAAGACAAAAATACATTAGTATTTTAATTGACCTACCTAGGTCAAATTTTACTTAAATGTATGTATTTGGAATTAGTTATTTTATAAAAATCGGTCAAGTGCTTAGACTGCAGAGGCGCACACAGAATCAAACATACAAACAAACAATTATTTATCATTACCCTCTTTCTGGGTCCGTCGGGTAGAAAAAAACAAGGCGATTTGAAAACCACATATTTTTATTTTTTTTGTAGATAAATTTTGTACATTAATATAATTCATCAAAATCTAAATATTCTACTCCTTCAAAGGACTGATCATCACTCTGTTTCGAAGTACTGGCAAGAGGGTACGGGGCATCTTCAGTATCTGTAAATATGATACAGTAAATATGATTTTTTTCTTATGGTTTGATTGATTAATAGATAGATAGCTGTATGAAAACAGTTATCACTATACTATGTAGTAAAATCTAAACTAGGTACTTTATTTGAGGCTGGTTGGATTGGATATAACTTCTTGACTCAAATTGTGCTGGTCGCACTATAAAAACTAGTTTTTGTTTACATACAAATAACCTCAAATTAAATTGCGAAAACGTAATAATCGCCATACATACATACATTAAACACTCGTCACTAATGGAATATTCTATTTTACGTAGTACTGAGCAAAAATAAATGGAATCTCACCGGTATATTCTGCTGTACGTTTGTAAACGTTTTCCAAATCAGTCAATAAATTTCCAGCTTGAAATTCGGACAAACACCGAATAAAAACTTTATACACCACATCACGGACACCGCTACGTTTAACCTTTTTCATGATGTCTCCTTTTTTATATAAATTTCTTGTTCTAAATAACAATTTTATCTCAATAATTCTCCACTTCACGAAAAAAAACAACAAATTTTTATTCAACTTGACAGCTACATTGCCAATTCAGGGTTGCCAGGTAATGAAAAACGAATTAGTTCCAAAATAATTAATTTCATCTCTTTTATGTCGTACTATACTTTCAACTATGTCATAATGATCATTTACCAGCTCCACTAGCAACATCTTTTCTGACAAATGCCAGTTCGGACAACGTTTTCTTTCCGACATTGTATTATATTTTAAAACGACTACTATTATCAAACAGATTACCAAAGTCCACAACACAAATCGATGAAAACAATGATGAATGAAAACATCTTGAATTGACAGTTGACGTTGAAACGTGAACTGACGTATAATACGACTAAAGCAAAGAGCATAGAGAAACTTATACATACCCGCAAAGAGTCTAAGGGCGTATTCAGAAAGAAAGCTTGAAACTTATAAGCGCTTATAAACGCTTATCGGCGCTTGTCATGTTCATTGTCTTGCTTGTCATATTTATATGAACATGACAAGCGCCGATAAGCGCTTATAAGTTTCTAGCTTTCTTTCTGAATACGCCCTAATGTTGGACTAAAGCAAGAAGCTTATATCCACAGCTTATATCTTTAGACTAAAGTAAAAAGTTCGCTCATGCTTCGAGTAATTTGAACTTTGAAGGCAGTAAATACATTTATATTTTATTTTGTTTGTATAATATTCTCATCTTATTCTCATGCATCGTTCACTCCATGGAAATACCTATACCAAGACGATAGGTACCAACCGTACCAAATGTTTTCGATTACCTATAATAAATTTTGAACGCCTTACGGAAAATAACGAGCAAAAACGTGTAAGGTGGAATACAGCACAAAGAAAATAGAAAATAAAACTACAGATTATATATTTTAGCAACATTTTTATTAAGAATTCCACGATGGAACAAATTTTTCCATAATATAATATCTATGCCTATTCAGATTGTAGGTACAAGTCACTACTTCAACCGTTGTAATCACAGTTGTAATCCACTGATTACAACGGCATTTTATTAATACCTACATTAAGTGCATATTATGGACTATAAATACCTGTATTTCAGTCCGATTACGCATATCATAGTATATATCTGAATGTACAATACTGAATAATATAAAATATGTATATGAGAGAGACTTTGGTATAATAATTGTAAATGAGATAGGAAAGACGTCTTCATAAAAGTAATAATTGAGAGTGACCAATTCAGCCACTCGTTGTCCCTTAGATACATAAAACTGAAAGAATAGAATAAATTCGATCGCTCTGGTGGATCACGAGTGGCTGAATTGGTCAAGCATCCGCCCTGGAATGCGGTTTCGAGTCCCGCCTCGTGATCGTCGATCGAATTTTTTATATTCTTTATAAATTTATATAAATAAGGCATTTGAATGCCATAAAACATTTAATTAATTTACTAAGCCGCGCGGTCTTCAAACGGAAGTAAATTCGTTTGCGCCTAGAAATCTGAAAAAATTAAAAAGAAATGGAGATTCAGCAATTTTAGACAAAGCAGATTATAGTGGGCGACAGATAGAGCCGGTATAATGCGGGTCTACTGTAATTAAATACTTACATAATTTACTTAGGGCACAGAATTATTAATCATTCTAACACTTAGGGTGCCTTAGGGTAGGTACCTACATAATACACATAGCTATTATGTAATCGGTCATTATAAAAACAAACAGTGCATAATAAAAAGTCAAATTAGCAGGCGGAAGCTTGTAACTAAGACTTTGTAGTCATTCATTTGTGTAGTTCTACTACAGTACCTCAGCAGAACAGTCTAGACAAATTTTAATCAATAGTAACTTTAGATATCTAATATAATTCATTTTGTTTTTAAATAAAACAGTAAATACATTTTATATGATGCATTTATTTTCTTCTAAATTTAGCTAGTCGCATTTGTTTTAGCAACAAACTTGTTTTAATTCTCTCTTGTTTCAACATCTCTTGCTTAATTTTAAAATGTATATCAAACATTTTTCTTGCTTCTTCTCTTTCCTCAGCTCTATATCTCATTTGCATTTCAATTGCTTCAATTTTTTTTCTTTGTAAATCTTCTTGTGTCTCTTCTAGAACAATATTATTGTTAACGACTTTGGTGTCCTTGTCATCTACATTGGCATGTTCAAATCCCTCTGTTGATGTCTTGGCCATGTTGGTGTCCGTATCATCTATATTGACATGTTCAAATTCCTCTGGCGATATTATGGCCATAATTCTGTTAAACAATGGGTCGCTACTTTCAGGTTTTGCAGGTCCATCCTCTAAAATATTAAAAATATTTACTATTAAAACTTACTGCAGGACTAGCACAAATTGTAAGATTTGTTCTAGTATAAGTATAATTAATCAATCTCACTTTCTAAACATTGTTCTTTTTGTTAGTAAATAAGCATATTAAAATATGAAGTTGATTACCTGGATGTGTCTTGCTCAGCCGGAGAGTCTTTTTGGTCGAATTTTTCAAGCACTCCCATTGAGATCTCAAACTTTCAGCTGTTCGATGGACTAAATTGGTTTGCGAATTATATTCTTCCGATATTTTAACCCACTCTTCGTTTTTTTGTCTATTTGATGCGGTATCGGTGCGTTTATTTTTGACTATGTCATAATGATCATTTACCAGCTCCACTAGCAACATCTTTTCTGACATATACCAGTTCGGACTACGTTTTCTTTCCGACATTGTATTATATTTAAAACTCAAATAAAATATTACTACAAACAAATCACACAAACAAACACAAATCGATCAAAACAATGAAAAGAGAAAACTGAAAACATAGGTAGCTATCTGTATCTGACAGCAGCTAATGTCACCAAAGAGAATACAAATACTACGTATTACGTAATGGCTGGCGTCCACTAGGCGGATCGGGCCGGGCCGCATCGCAACGCAAAAATACGCCGGCCTATGTTTTGTATGAAACATCGTCCATTAGCGACGGATCGGGTCGGGGCGGGCCGCAACGCATTGGCGGATATCGCTTCGCAGGCGGATTTCTGCCGCGGCGGTGCGCTGCGGCCCGGCCCGCCCCGACCCGTCTAGTGGACGCAGGCAGGCGGATGTGAGCGGCGAGCGTCTGTTAGATAAAATCCGCCTAGGCGGTCCGCCGCGCCCCGTACAGGTGGACGCAGGAGCAAACAGCGCGTCCATGAGCGACGGCCCGTTGCGATGCGACCCGCCCCGATCCGTCTCTAATGGACGCCTAGCATAAGAATGTCACTTTGTAAAATAATGTTGCCATATTTAAAATAATAGTGATGAATTCAGTTCTCAATTCTCATTCAATCAGATGAATGAACAATGACTGTGAATACTTAATCGTTTCAAACTATAAAATAACATTATTACAATTGTGATTACAATATAATATCTTAATCTTAATACTATTATAAAGGCGAAAGTTTGTATGGATGTTTGTTACTCTTTCACGTAAAAACTACTGAACCGATTACAATGAAATTTAGCACACATATATAGAGGGTAACTTGGATTAACACATAGGATAGGTTTTATCCCGGAAATCCCACGGGAACGGGAACTATGCGGGGTTTCCTTTGAAAATGCGGGCGAAGCCGCGGGCGGAAATCTAGTTTATAATATAAATAAACATAGTTTAAAAAAAGTAAAAACCACTCTTTACTAAAATAAAATCAAGCAATTTTTGTATTGTCCAGTGTCCTTGATAATTCATAAGTTTGTATAAAATCCGACCGTTTAAAATTTCAAGAAGGATCCTTACCGTAAGCTGCCATTTTTGTTATCAACTTCACAGCTTGAATGAATTACCATTTCTTTCCCACAGGTCCACATAATATATGAATGCAAAACAATAATGTTTCGGTCACTAGACGATCTTGAATTAGTTACTTTGTTAGGTTACTTTGATCTTTACGATTAATAATAATTATTATTGGACTATGAACAGGAACTAAAATGTGAATAGTAGGTACACAGTAGTACCTTTCAAGTTCTACATAATTTAATCTGGACCTCATATACAAAAGCGACCAAACTAATAATAATACAATAATAATTAATCCTAATCGTTAACAAAATTGCTGAATCTACCTCCATGCAAAAGTTATATGAGCCAAATAAATTTATATTGTATCTTTTCCTCTAGGCTCCAGGTTTTAGGTAATATTTCATGTTAAAGCTTTAGGTAATTATTTATAAAGAAGAAGCATTAATGTAAAACTTAGATCAGTCTACAATAAATGAATCTACAATAAACGAATCAATATCTCGAAAATGGATTTCTCAAAAAAAAAATCGCTCGCAATTAATAATAATAATTATGGTTTGTTAACCTTTTCTTCAACCCATTACCCACGCTTTCTGGAGATAAGTAAGGCAAGTTTTATAGTTGTACCAACATTTGAACTTCTACCAAATACGTAACTGCCAAATTAAAGTAATCACTCACGAAGATAAACGCTTCCTTGTTTTATAATTGGTGTGATAAATAGAACATGTACTCCTTGTATGGAAAGCCTTAAAATTTATATTTTCACATATTTGCTTGTCTATTTATTTCATGCTTTACTAAATATAACAACTCCTGGTTACCAGTAAAAGACATATAATTTAGATAACCTTAAAAAGAAAATTAAATCATTTATGTTATACGGAAATTAAATGTCGTAATATGTATTTATACTGAATTTTTAATAATGGTAATTTATTCGGCTTTAAAATCACAATTTGGTGGGCTCCTGGCTCCCACTTATTTGAATTGAACGTTCCAAGGATAAGGAATCATCTTTTATTAAAGTTATTATTGTTTAAGGATCTCTGGGGAAGCAAAGTATTCAAACTTCAATAACAATTAATGTTTTCGATTAAACGACAAATTTTGAACGCCTTACGGAAAATGACGAGCAAAAACGTGTAACGTGGAATACAGCACAAGGAACATAGAAAATAAAACTACAGTTTATATATTTTAGCAACATTTTTATTAAGAATTCCTCAATGGAACAAATTTTTCCATATAATATCTATGCCTATTCAGATTGTAGGTACAAGTAGTGGATTACAACGGCATTTTATTAATACATTAAGTGCATATTATGGACTATTAAAATACCTGTATTTAAGTCCGATTACGCATATCATAGTACAAATATTTTGGATATACGTGTGTCTGAACATAATATCTGAATGTACAATACGTAATATAAAATATATGAGAGAGACTTTGGTATAATAATTGTAGATATAGGAAAGACTTCATAAAAGTAATAAATTTGAGTGAGAGACACGTATATCCACCAAGTATTTAACACAAAGCTCTGTAGTTGATACATATACCCGGCAAGTCTCCATCAGAAACTACCTTTGCCAGTTGCCGTCTATTTGTATCAGTTTTGCCCGTCTTGGGAAGCAAACATAACAGTTAACCTACTACAATTATTATTGGACTAACAAAAAGAATGTTACCATACTAAAAAATTCGCTAGAACATTAAATTAATGTTATATTAAATTAATTTACTAAGCCGCGCGTCTTCAAACGGGAATAAATTCGTATGAGCCTAGAAATTTGAATTTCACCGGCAAGTCGTGAAGAGCACGCAACCGGTACTTAGCGTCGCATGGTCATACCGAATGCCAAATATTAAGTACACATGTAAAAGATTATGTACATCAACCCGCCGAACGCCCGCCACTATCTCTATATCATATAGTACAAAAATGAAGTTCAACTAATAAAAT
>CAJQZN010025913.1:0-12326 GCA_907164685.1 Colias eurytheme
AACATCCATACAAACTTTCGCCTTTATAATAGTATTAAGATTAAGATTTTATAGTGTAAACTTCAGTAAGTAGATATACCTAATTACCGACTTAAAACATTCAAAAATTAAAAGGCGCTAAACACATGATAATTGATAACAGTGATCATTAATGTTTAGAATATATAGTGGATGAATGTCCTAAAATCATGATATATTTTAAATTACTGAATTCAGGTATTAGAAAAACAATATCCACATTATTTCCATAACCCCGTTCATATTTTACAACCTTGGCAACTACGCCATCTATTGATATTACGTGGAATGACGTCATATCCAAGTTAAACAGTTTCAGTAAGGGTTGATTTCAGGGACCACTACTAGTTCGATGCAAACCCTCTAGGTGGCGCTTTTCTCTGAAACAATACTTGGGTTTTAGAAAATGATAACAAGTATTCTTTTTCAGTTTTAAAATAGGTATGGTCCATATGGTCTTACCAACAATTTAAACACAGTCTAACTTTAAACCAGGGATCTGTCACTTTAATAATTGTCTATGTGAAATACGACAAAACCAGATTAAAGAGAACCCGCGCTTAAAGTTAAACCTTGTCTAAAATTTTTTGTGGTAAGACAGCTACAGCCGTACAAATAAACGAGTTATAACATTTTATGAAAAGAATAAACTTAGAATAAGGAAAAATCATACAAATAAACACGTAATAAATGAAACCTAGTATAACTTCGTAATAATCATACTAACTAATACTATTTCGTCCTTATTCCGGCTACCACCCTAGTATAAGTCTGACATAACTGAGTTATAACGTATTTTTTAGTACATTGTGCTGTGTTTTACAAGTTTTAGAACCTATTTTCAATCTTAATTTGAGATAATAGCATTGAGAGTAATACGAGAAGTAGAAAAAGTTGAGCAAATTAATAATTTAATTTCATTACGTACCTATTGAAATGGAAAATTTAGTATGAAATGTCAAAATATACGAAATTATGAAAAACCCTTTTGATATTTATAATGATTTATTTATTTACGACATGCGCCAAACCATACATACATAAAACACTTATTTCTAAACTTATCACAATAATATAAACTTTCGTTGAAAATATAAATCTTCTAAGCTTGGAGTTGTATGTTTTGAGTACCAGTTATTTGGCAACTCTCTATCTCAAGGTGGGTTTATCTTCTGTTCTCCGGATATTGGATAGCGTTCTCTTTCATTTGCTTGCATATTTAATGATATATTTAAATTATTTTAAATAAATATAAATAAATAAACAGAACATCGTATGATGAAACTTCACTACAAATTCGACGAAGTCAAACGAGCAAGCAATGACAGCACCAAGGTTTAACCGCAGACAATTTCAATGTTTTTCATAATTTTGTGAATGAATTGCTACGTTGCCGCTCCGCGCTTATTGCATAGCGTGAGCATAGTTACATCGACGTTATTCCAAATTTTTATTTGTAAGAAATTATGACATCCTTATTCTTTATTTATTCTTATCATATCTATTCATTGCATAAGGTTTGAATAAGCAAGTTTTTATTTGTACGGCTGCTAGTGTTTATTTCCATTTTAATGTCAATAAGGACAATGCAACTTAAGTTGCATGACGTGTTATTTGTAAAAAAATTGCACTACAGAAACTTCATTACTGATAACTATTATATGAAGAAGGTAATATCTGGACGAAATTTTATTCATCGAAATTTTCTTTAAAAAAGTCAAATAACTTCTTATTTATAGTAACCAATTTCCAAACCGATAACCGCAAATAACCCAATTTTAAAAGCCGGTAATAAAAACACAAAAAAACTTTGATACGCGATTGGGTAGCAACTATGTAGATTAAAAAGTTTAAAAATGTCCAGACAGCTTTAACTTTGATAGCGTTGCCATGTCGAGGAATTTAATGAGAATAGTGGTTGTCATTTAGCTCGGAATTAGCATAGATTAAAGAGATTTTACGGTCAAACAAAAGGTATATATCGTGGTTCACGAAATTCTATTTGAGGTGCAATATTTCTTTGTTATCGAAGAGTTCTGCAGGTTATAGAGTACTGCATGATGTTATTATTAAATGTTATATATAAGTATAGTTAATTATTTCAGAGATATTTTCAGAAATTTTGTTATTAATTTTTTCTCATAGGTTAGGAGTTAGGTATCAAATTTTCGAATATAACTTGCTGAAATGATGATAATAATATAATACAATATTTTGTTGCTTTAAATTTTGATATATTATATGTATTCATGATTATTATTCAATGATTATTATTTATTAATAATGCGTAGGCACAAATCACAGTGCGTAGGTAATTTCACTCTCTGGCTGCAGTTTATAAAAAAATCGTATGTTTTCCTTATTTAGAGGATTATTTGCGTCTGTTTTTTTACAATGTTTATATCTGAGTTCTGACAAACAGGAAATAAACACCAATATAGCCTTTGCGTTATATTCTAATGTGATTATATGCTTCACTTTTATTACAAAGGATGTTCCCTGAAGTTTTCCGTTTTAGCATATTTCTTGAATATTTAAAACAGCTCACACCTCAAGCACCCATCTAACGTAACGTATAAGGAACCTGTGTGACTATTATATTTTAAATATTCATAACTCCTAAAACGATTACAACCTAAGCATTTGAATATCTTAAAATTATTTGCGCTTAATGCGAATATTAATTTACATACAATAACATCTGGAAATCTCGGAGCAATTGGTTTTGTGTATTGCAGAAAGTGCATTCAACTGTGGGAGCTTTTCATAAGTTATTCCGTATGCAGAATAAAAGTATGTTTAAATAAAAAAATACGTGTGGCACTCGAGGACTGCCGCGGCAAAGCTATTGCATAGCATCGCATCGCTGTGCCGCGTGGAGTGGTGGGTGTTAGGTTTTTTCGTTACGGAATTTTTACATTCGGTCGCCGCGCTCAAAGTTGTGACTTGAGATAAAAGCTATGCAATAGCTTAACAACAATAGCAGTACCTAAGTCTTTCTGTACCTGTGTCCAGTATTACTTCCGATTATTTACGAACTCCCAAAGATATATGTACATATATCGAAAATTTTATGTTAAAGTCTCGCTCATATTATATTTATACAGTTTGATAAATTTATTTTGTAAAAACAGGATTCTATGCCCATCAGACTTCTTTTTAAGTTTAAATCGTTGACAACTTAAGCCAAAGCCATATCCACTGCAATTACGAGAGAACGAAACAAACGGAATTGCACATAAAGATAAAAATAAACAAAGTATGCTAAATATTTTTGCAAATAAATGCAAATTTCCGTCTGCACTCCGCTGAGATAATTCAACGCTCATTGTTATTACGTGGTGCTTACTCATTATTAAGGCAATTAAAGTAGGTATGACGCCTTTAGACGCTCTCTGTGCCCACTTAGTGCAAGTCCACACTGCGAGCCTAGCGCGGTTGCGACGGCGGGCGCGAAATATCAAACGTATGAAACGCGCCTTTGCGTCCACATTGAAATGACTATGGCGGAAGCCTAGTGCGACGGTAATGAGCGAGCCAGCGCGCGTAGTTTTCAAACTCTCCTATCCGCGCGTTCTGGCCACACTACTGGCCTAGTCAGCAAGCGACCCAATGCGCGGACGGCGGGGGTATCAAACCAGTTCGGTCTTGTCGCTCGACTTCTTATATTATATCCTTTATTGTTTTTCGTAAAAAAGCGATAAATACTTAATTGTTGAAGTGAAACTTCTTTATTTATAAGTGCGATTCAATCTAAAACACTTATATACACCTCAGTAATTTTGTAGGGTATAATCTCAATTCTTCATATAAGATTCACCCGTTATTCCTCTGTTTTATTTATTTCGTGTACAACTTCTATAATGATCTCATCTCAAAATCGGACTGTCCAGTAAAAATAGCAAATCGTCCAAAGTTTGCAACACCCGAAAAACGTCGAACCGCTACTTGAGCTCGCGCGTCGGTGTGGCCACCGCGAGCGCCCGCTCGTCGCGCCCGCCTAGGCCGCCGCCACCGCGCATTCAGTGTGGACGCACACTTAAGGTTTGCACTTTAATAAATATGGCTTTTAATATAAAATTATTATTCCTTGCATACAATGGAATCCTAATTAATGTATGTACAGAAGAAGAAAAATAGCGGGTAGAACATTGAGGTATTATTATAGAGAGGACACCACGAACAAAATCTGTGCGACAAGCGCGGCGGCGCGGGGCAGTGAGTCATACACTTTGTAGATATTCTGCCTCTTATTACTTAAAAATTAAAACCAATCAATATAACAACTAAATATTGTTTATACCAATTAAAAAAATATGAATAAAATTATCAATTAAAACCAATTAATGTAACAAAAAAACATTAGTTTGAGACGATTGACTCTAACTAGTGTTACAAATAGTGTAGTAGCAATGGCCTCTCTATCTCTAGTACGTAGTACATAGTAACTCAATGGGGTAGAAAGTAATAAATACATGTAATATAATTATTAGTGCCCAATTTTTTACACTGCGTCAACCAGTCCTAGACTATGCTTAAACATATATTTGTTTTGTGTATTTGCGAGTGTTTGACCGTTTGCAATCCGTTCTGAAGTCTTTTTAATGGATTAATCAAATGTACTCACATATCCAATATGTGTACCTATTTGAATAAGTAAATATTATACGTAAGTATATGATTATTCTTTATGTAGGTATCTAAATGACGTCAAATCAAACATATTATGTACAAAATATTATATCTATTTGGCTATATTTATAGCTCAATATTCGCGTCAGATGATATTTATAGAAGTAGTTTGGTTTATCGCCCTCCGTTCTTAATTTCCGGGAACTAAGTAAATGTAATAAAAACCGTTCCGTTAATTTCGTAGACAAGACCAGCTCAATCATATTGAGTATACAGTTATGGATATATTCATTATGTCCTTTATTTATTTCAATTTGTGTTTTTGCTTTATCTATTGTCATGTTTCCGCCTAATCATTAGGGAATGCAAATCCGTTTACTTTACAAAATCCGGATTTTGAAAAACGGATTTATACAATAATCCGGAGAATCCGGATTTAGCGGATTTTTAATGAAAAATTAACTTTTTCGTTTGAAACGTTTATTATTATGTAAAATCAATAAAAAACATGAATCTTAGTTAAATCAAATGTATTTATATTTTTCAATACCTAGAAATTAACTAGACAAACTCTAAAATTCTAATAAAATAAAAACTTTTACACTTTAGTAAAGAAAAAACATAAAGCAGACTCCTTGTCACATCCATCAGACATAAACATTATAACAAAACATTTAATATTTTCTTAGATAATAGAAACAACATAAATTGCAAACAGAGTTTTCATCATATACAAACATATAAAACGAAACAGCTTCAATTTTCTAAATCAGTAAGCAAAATCCTATTTTGCTTTTTCATTTTTTATTAGTAATGATGACAGTCTTTCCATCAGAGTTCTTATTTTTATCAAAATCAGTAATAACAAAATTCAAATTTTCATGAACACAACGAGCAAACAGATTATTACTAATATAATCTAAAATTACTTTTGTTTTTGAGACATAAAATGAGACCTCAAAAATGACAATGCGTCTAATATGTAGTGTCATTTAACCGGCTGCGAATTCGGTTACAGATGATTCCTGCTGCGGAAAAATCTCGCTCTGATTCAACGCTTGTTGGTGGGATGCATAAGAGATGTTTGTAGGCGGCCTCCAAGTATCGGCCTCGCGAACCGCTTTCCTCAAATAATGCCATTTCTACCCGCACTAAGCTGAGTATGTCAGTTTCTGGCTGCCGTCTGGGCACATTTTCTTCCCCAACTCCAATCATTTTTATTTTTGTTAATTCCAGATACAATTTGTCTCTACAACTAAGATGCTGAGATTCAGTCATTCGCGTTGTCTCGATGTTGTTGTCGACGATTCGACTGTATTAGCCTCAGACTCAGACACTTGAAGATTATTTCGGCTTTCCAAGTCCACAGTTTTACAAATTACTTCTTCTATTTCTCAGCGTAAGCTGAAATACGTTCCAGTCGACGCTTCGAATGGTGATAAATTGTTGTAAACAAAAGTCAACAGTAATGCAATGTGATAAGATCTAAATTCAAACGTATTATTTCTAGGCCCGTTTCGCGACGTGTCGCGATTCGCGCCAAATTCGACTGCTTGCGCGGGAACGGGATGCACTTACAGTGCCATCTATCGTCTAACGCAAGAAACATTAGAACCTATAAATATTGTAATACTGTGCTAATATGTTCGAAAAATCCGGATTCCATTCTTTAAATCCGGATTTAAAAGCCTATTTAAATTCGAGCTAAATCCGGATTTATCGGATTTCGGGTAATCCGGATTGCATTCCCTACTAATCATGCCAATGTGAAGAGTATTTGTTGTATAGATAATTGCAGGAAATGAGCGCTATTGTTTGTTTTCAATTTTATATACATTTGTGGTGATATTTAACTGACATACATTTATGTCATAATATATTAACGTTTACTCTTAAACGCGTTCACTTTTGTTTTTCCTCTACAAGTCGATTTTTTTGATACAATATTATTTGCGTCACTTTGGTATATGAGCGTAATATAAGTTATCAAACCCAATTTGATTGATTGATTGATTATTTTTCAATTATATAGCATGTAAAACACTTATCGATAAACAATATAGGGAATACCGTAATTTTATCATGATTAATGGTTGATAAGAACTATTTATTTTCCTTGCATATCATTTATTTATTTTCTTTTATATACTTAAATATTTAACACACGATTCAAAATGGTTTAATATACTTAATAGAGCATACAATCAAGTAAGTATATTATAAGATTAGATTTAAAACCTTTTGAGTTTTGACGATAGACAACTTTGTCTGCGTAATATCATACGCACCTTTTTTAATGTCACGATCTTAAGCAATAAAATACCTTAATATTATATAAATCGTGTTTTATTTTGCAGTTAAATTAACGTCAAAACTATGTTATCATCATGACATAATTATATTAACCTACTTATATGATACTAATACCTATTCCTTAAACTAGATTTACAATGAGAATTTAATAGTCGGTAGGTATATAAGTAATTAGGCTAAATTTTATTGATGCTTTGAAACCAATATAATATAGTATTGATAAACCATTTTTACATAGAAAAGAATTAAAAATACGATCGTGAGACCTAAATAAAAAGGTATTGCAATTGTTGCAAATAAAAAATATTAATACTCCATCTATGTATTCGTGACAAATTTTGCGTTTTACGTTAGGTAATAATTTCTCATGTAGGCATTTAAACGATGCATAGTAAATATAGGTTTATGTTTAACATGCATGGTGCATAAATTAAATATTGTTTTTACACGCGATTGCTCTAGAGATAAGAATTGAAAGCGATAATAATTGGAAATAGGTACTTTTATTTAGAAGTAGAAAAAACTATTGAGTACATAGTTTTGAATTATGTAATAACTAGCTGCGCTCCGCGGTTTCACCCGGCTGGCTCCGCGATGATATATAAAGCCTTCCTCGATGAATGGGCTATCTAACACCGAAAGAATTTTTCAAATCTGACCAGTAGTTCCTGAGATTAGCGCGTTCAAACAAAACCCATTTATCGAGGAAGGTTTAGGTTATTAATTATAGGCTACCTATATAATACTATATATCATCACGCTAAGACCAACTGGAGCAGAGCACTGCGGGTAAAACCGCGGGACACAGCTAGTTAAAGATAAATGAAATTAACTACAAGACACAAGTATAGGGCAGTATACGACCATTTATCATAACATAGTGAAGCGTATTAGGAGTGCAATTTTATTACTGACGTCAGCATTGTTGAGTTAATAACAGTTCCATGAAGTGTGAAGAATTTGCTTCATCTTGTGTTGTGATTGTTTTGTGTTATATTTTTAATAAAACTATTATAACTGCTGTGAATACAATTTATTGTATTATTAATATTTTGGTACGTTCGTACTTAAAAAGCAAGTATTAACTCGTAGCACAATAAAGGAATATTATAATAAATATCTTAATGTAACAATCTCATTAAGAATGGCAAATTTATTAAATTGAACTTTAAGTTTGAATCGGAACAGGAAAACGCTTTTATATTGTAGATAATATTCTGTGAATGTAGATAGATAATATTCAAGTAAATGTATTTTAAATATCTGCACATGTTTCCTTGTAATTATATCCTTGCCTAGCTTATGGTATCGCGAGAATGTGGAGAAATTGAAATTAGTATTCCGTATGTAAATTTAGCTTAACTTATAATATGAATTAACTAAATATATATAAATATGTAGATAAATTTTAAAATATAGTAAGGTAGAGCAAAATAACCTAGGTGCCTACTAGTAGTTAACAACGTTAAAATTAAACTTTTTGAGTAAGACTTGTTTCGAGACCCACATTGGATTCAATAATCAATTGGCTCACGGAACCATTCAAACTTTGTTTAAAAATAAATAAAGTCAAGGTCATCTAGTTACTATCCGGACGTTTCACACTTCACCGTCTAGTCCCAAACTAAAAAAAAATAAATATTATTAGACACTTAACAACACAAAACTGAGAAACAATTCTCATGGATACAATGTAAGTAGTTAGACCGCAAATTGTTATGGAATTGAAGACCTGACTGAAATTTTGAACTGTACATTTTAGGGCTGATTTTTCAATCCTTGGTTACAACTTATTCGTCGAATAATTTATAAAACAACCATTTTAGGGCCGATTTTTCAATGCCCAGATAAACAGCTAGATAGACTTTATTCTTCAGTTAACAAAATATTCAATTTTTCAATAGACGAATAGGACTTATCTATCGAATAACTACGTTATTTGAGGAATAAATCTATTTGCCGCTCCAACGGCCAGATAGCGCGCTATTCGACTGTTAGGCGTTTGAGTTGACAACTGACGCGTCAAATTTGAGATATTTTCGTATGTCATAACATAGAGCGTAGAATTATTAACAATTAAACCTCTTTCTATATAATTATAATCAATTAAAATCATATTGAAATTGATGTTTTTGATAGTACTGATGACCATGCCATTGAAAATTTGCCGAACGCTGCCTTTAAGTATGTCGTTTCCATCGTAAAATATATAAATTGAAACACAAATTTAACCAAACTCTTTACTCGAATCAAAACAACAATCAACAATTATGGAAGACAAGTGCACTCCTGACGTGAGTCATAATGACGGTTGTTGACAAATTGCAAGATTTGACTCTATCCCGCTCTAACCTGACTAATTTAATATGTTTGTTTCGCCACTCCGAGAGCAGTGCTGCCAATATGGAAATATTTGGTCAGATAGTTATTCATCAAATAAATCACGATTGAAAAATAGGCGAGCCGTAATGAGTTAGATAAATAATTGAATAAATCTATTCGAGGGGTACTTATTAGATTGTTTATCTCGCGATTGAAAAATCGGCCCTTAAAAACGTATTCTAATTGCCCGTATTTGACAGTTTACGTGACATTTTAATATTATCGTGTAATACTTTATTTGACGGATAAGTTTTATCCAAGCATTGAAAAATCGGCCCTTAAATAGACAAGCGAACCATCTAAACCTTCTAGCTGCTTGCCCTGGCACTCGCCCTGGCCTGGGTTTACCCGCGATGCAAATAATGGAATTCGGCTGACTTGTAATAGTGGAAGAAGTTTCAAAATTGATTGAACAGTACAGATCTTATTTGATATAAACATTAAACGATCGAACAATTCATATTCATCGTATTAATATTGATACAGATAACCTATATCTAAGAAACATCCATGCTCCAACCCAGTACCAAAGGAACATGCACTGACGTTTATTAATCACCAGCAATAACAACTTCCAGCATCAATTAAATAAGTAATTTCAAACAGGAAGAGTTAATCTCGTTCCGTTATCCTCGCCAAGAATCTCGACGAGTGAAACTTTAAACGTTTAATTAGCTGACATCAGCTAGACCGCTCGCAGATGAGATTTTATCCATTTAAATTATATTTCAAATATAAATTATATCTAGGCACTAGCTGTGCCCCGCGGTTTTATCCGCAGTGTTCCGCTCCTGTTGGTCTTAGCGTGATGATATATCTATACTAATATTATAAAGAGGTAAGGTTTGTATGTATGTATGTATGTATGGTTTTCACGCATAAACTACTGGACCGATTTTGGTGAAATTTGGCACAGATAATCTTTAGACCCTGAGAAAGAACATAGGCTACCTTTTATTGCGAAATATGTACCACGGGCGAAGCCGGGGCGTACCGCTAGTAGCCTATAACCTTCCTCGATAAATGGGCTCTAAAGCCGGAATAATTTTTCAAATCGGACCAGTTTCCTGATATTAGTGCGTTCAAACAAACAAACAAACTCTTCAGCATTACAATATTAGTATAGATATAAATTCTATCAAGGAATTATAAGATCATCTCGGAATCATTGTGTATTTCGATATAGCGATCGTGCTTTATCGCACATGGCAACTTGTGAAGCGCTATTAATGTTGATTTAATTCTTCAATGTTAAGATGAATAGCTTTATGAATTTAATGTGCTTATCAGAATTATGCCTTTGGTTATTTCATCGACTATTTCTCCTGGAAAAAAGATAAACTTGTGTTAGCTAATCGTGTATTTTTGTACAATATAATGATGACATTAAATAATTTAATAGGTAACTGTTATTACAATATCATTTATCGTGGAATTTTTCGTCATAGTCTGAGTAACATTCACGTAAGCATATAATTATAGTTATTGATATATTATTATCATTGCTGAAGGTTTTGTAAAAGCCATCTGTAAAAAAGGAGTTTATGTTGTAATTTATATCTATTTTTGGTTTTATGGCATTCAAATGCTTTAAATAATAATATTTTATATAATAATAATATTATTTTTTTATAATAATATTTTTTCTATTCTTTATAAATTTATAAGGAGTTTATGACGCATTTTTAATGTTTTCTAATGATTTTTTTCAGAAAAAAATAAATTACCTTTTGTTTAATTAAAAATTTCAAACGTAAGTGTAATGTTAAAATTGCTACTATTACGCAAACGATATCCATGAAAGTAATTTAAACATTTCAATAGTGAGAATTTTTTTACATTAGATATTCTTATGAAACCATTATACATTGTAAAAATGGTCTCAAGTATCCTTGTCGGAGCCAATTAATTTAGAAATCCAAAGCGACGAGTACACCCTTCGATACGATTGAAAAGGGCACGTTTTAATACAGTAATGGCACTTTAGTATGCCGCTTGATTCGCGAATGGCCTAAAGAGTACCCGCTTTTTCACTTACCGCCACGATGACCACTCATTTTTATTTACGTTCGATTTTTAAATTGATCCCTGAATGGAATGCTACGATTTATCGAACGTTCGAAAACTGAATATGAATAGAAAAATAAAATATGAATAGTTATGAAAATTGTTTGAGTTTATGAGGGTTTTTAAAGCATGGCCTAATACATAAGTGCAAATGTAACTATCAGTTTTTCAAATTATTTTTTATTATACATGTATGAATGGATCTAATTTGAATACTTAAACATCCTAAGATTTAACGCAGTTTTATCTATAAAAAGTACATAGATACATGCATCTTAGTATTGCCCACAGATCTTACTTACGGTGAAGGTACATATTTAAGATTTATTTTTCTGAAAAAGCTAATCTGTATTAGACATAAATATGGGAAAAAGCTTTTCCACACGTATCTTATAGAATTAACCGTGTTAGCCAGCATAAAATGAGCCGCACGTTCAAAATTTCTTACATACTCCGGGATCCAAGTTATATGGATGATTTCAGTCCCATATAATGTAATACGGTTAGTCCACTGACTATTTGCTTACAGAATATATCTATAGGCTGTATAACGTCTAAGGACTGCCAAAGCGGTCCCTAATCCATGTAACTAGCAAAACCAAGCATGGGTAACCAAACTTTAGGTACGATCCTACTGAGCCTTTACAAATGTTATAAGAAGCTTACTTTTTACAGCTCCTGCCGTAGTTGTATTATGGTAATATTGTCCGTCCGATCACAACTTTCACATTTATTAAAGTGTGCAAGTTTCTATGTCAGAGGTCAGTGACCTTATAAAATGTGGCCCGCGCGAAATGTGCTTCTTTTCGTTTGATATTAAAGATGCGAATTTTAATCAGTACCTAATATAAAAAATTGCACGTTTCATAGTAGGTGATACTAATGGTCTTACTAAAGAACAGCTTATAAAAAAA
>CAJQZN010025914.1:0-29990 GCA_907164685.1 Colias eurytheme
CAAGTCCCTTCGCGCTTAGTATACCGAAAGTGTGACACCCTGTATAGAGCTAAAAATAGTAATTAAAAATGCCATACAAAATATCTCTATAATTAATGTATATCCGCAAAGGCCTATAAAGCCTCCCTATTAATTTATAACAATTAATTAACCAGTTTTCGATTAACTCTTTTTTTAATTTGACTTATAAAACACTTGGCTTTTGAAAAGTCGTGACCTTTCGTAATACCTATTTTAATGTTAGATGAACTTTTGAAGTCCGATGGCCCCTAATGTGATAAAGGGCAGATGCATTTTACATCCTTATTTTCTTTACAGAGAAGTCTTTTCTACCAGATTCATGATACTATTTATGATCCAAATCAAGGATCTTCATATTCTCATATATTATGATTTATGTGCTTACAACTCCATAACAAAGCATGGAAATACTTTACTCGTATGTTTAATTTAATATATAATCAGATATTCGGAAACACTATGTTTTCGATTTTTATTAACAACCGCTAACGCACATACCAACAAATTTTAAATAAAAAAATTATAGCGAACAAAAATTCCAAATTACCAAGTCTGCAAAAATTGCTCTAGTGCGCGGTAGATCCTGTTAATTAATAACTCAGTTTAGTCCGAAGTACCCACGGCCGAACATCCCCTTGGATTGGGGTGGAACTTCCGGTCAAAACCCGCGTATCCGGTCGCTGCGAAACTTTCAAACTCAGAATGTGAATATTTAACGTATTATGAACGTACGAATATGGTTGTGGAATTGAATAATTTATAATTAAGCGAACTTTTGTGTGGCTTCAAATAATTTGGTATTATAATATTATTTTTAAAAGTATGATTCATATAATTTATTTCATAATTGATATTATAGGGAAAATTTTAGAATTCTGAGTCTTACATTCAGTTATTCTACGAGTTATTTTGTGAGCATTTCTCTATATTTTTGATCTTGAATGAAAGTATCTATTAAAATAAGTAAAGAAAATCTTTCAAAATATTTCTACTAAATTGAAAAGTCCTATATATTCTTTGTACGGAAGCTGACTCTCTTACACACTTATCCTTCAGCCTTAACTTCTATGACATCCATATAAAAAGTTGTAATAAAACATCGATCCTTTTAAAATACTTAATTCATGAACGATATACATAATGCACACGACACAAACAAACAGAACATGTGAAGGGAGGCAAAAACGCCAAAGGCGTGTAATATGTATCAGTTAAAAGGGCTAAGAATATACCTATACATATTGTCATATGTAAGGGAAGGGAACGGTATGGAAAACTGCCTTAGGCAAAGGTACTTTCAAATTCGTTTTGAATCGACCCGTTTTTTTAAACATTCATTAAAAGTTTACGTTAATAATTTAAGTTTTAATAACCGTTATCTATAGAATTAATATTTAACTATTCAACTAAAGAAATAAACTTTATACGACTTTGAGAAACGACGGAGTCGATTATGATATTACCTAATATCTATTGCAAAAATAAAACTAGGAGTGACCAAATCGTTAAATGATCTAGTCATAACTTTATTATGGCCATACTTACGTACGATAATATAGCCATAAAAGCATTAGGTACATATATACGTATAGCTAATATATTAATAAAACTAAAATACATTTCTAAATGTATGAAATAATTAACCTTATACAGACGCCATGTGGTAAAACGCTTCCATATTAAGCCCTATCAGATAAAAACAATAGATAAGGGACCCTTCGTGAAATATTAATGCGCAACTGTTTTTGCATTAATATAAAAGTTTTTTAATATTTTGCTGGTAATAAATAGACCTCATGTTAAGTTACACATACAATATTCAGCTGTTACTTATCGTTGTATCGTAGAAAATGTCCTTTATTTAAATGGATTATGAAAAAGTTACATGAGATTGTTTATTATTGCGAAAGTATGTGTTTTCTACAAACAATAGTATTGCCATAAAAAGATGAGTGTGTGCCGAGCACAGGTGTCAGAAGTGAAACTTCTTTGGCATGAATAAAAGATACCAAAATCGTCGCATCCTTTACTCCATTACGTCACGGTATTGTCATGAAGCAACTTGAAATTTTATTCTCAATGCGCCTAAAAAACTTTCACTTTAATAATAAATAATAATTCCATGATCTTGATATGTAGCCTACAGTCTTCCTCGATACATGGGCTATCTTACACCGAAAAAAATTCAAATCGGGCCAGTAGTTCCTGAGATTAGCACGTTCAAACAAACAAACTCTTCAGCTTTATAATATTAGTATAGACTATAGATTACCGTTAAACAACATGCACCACCCAAGTCTATGAAGCTTACCAATCAACAATAACATAAATGAAGATTTAAAACCAGTTAATACCATTTCCGAGTGTATGCGGTTACATGCCGTGGGAGCGTGCCTTGCGGTCACGGTGACGGACGATCAGCTGATCCCGGACAAGGATTAGTGGAAACCATTGAAACCGGATTTATTTGAAGGAATAAGCAATTAAATCTCACGAGAAGAACATGTCAAGTGTTTAGGACTTAGGAGTGTACTGTGTAGTCTGTAGTCTGTGTATCATTTTAATATAATAGGTGCATGACTAATGTCGAGAGACTGCCTCTGCCTCGATAAAAATTATATATAGATTTAGAAAGAAAGAAGAAGGAATATACAGCAATAACAAATACAACTACAAATCATTTGCACTTGTAAGTTATTTTAATCTGTATATTATTTATGTAATTAATTTTTTAAACAAATTCATATTCTATTTCTTTAATCACCACTCGAATACGAACAATGGAATATCTGATACGTATTTAATCTTCTTGTATTCGAATTCATTAATAGTTGTTTGTTGTTGAACGTGATTGAACTTACAGACAGAGGTTAATTGGTTTTTAAACTGAATGTTCATTTATACAAATGTTACAATTTAATATTTTTCAAAGTATTCACAATTTAAAAACAATTATTATTTACCTCATGTATATATATATTGGTTACAGTTAATTAGCTTTGTGACGATGATGTGATATTATGTGTGGAC
Source organism: Colias eurytheme (assembly GCA_907164685.1). NCBI lineage: Eukaryota > Metazoa > Arthropoda > Insecta > Lepidoptera > Pieridae > Colias > Colias eurytheme. The sequence goes on from CAJQZN010025914.1 coordinate 3,052, forward strand.
AAGGTAATAACTTAACTCAGGATATAGAAGTGACTGTAATTTACGGCATAATGATAACGTTCCACAGAATTCCGACATGTAAAGAGTCATTAAAATAAAATCATTTCTAAAATAGGTATATCTAGAAATATCATACCGTATGCTGAAATAATAATAACATTAACTGATAATATAAATGTTACGACAAAGCCTGCTAAAGTCGGCTTTAAATGACATGTAATGAACACATTGTTATTTCGTGACAGAGCTGTATTTGAAATTCATAACACAAGCGTAAAAACACGTAATGGCTATTATAAACAGGCATACGTGTAACGCGTTCACAAGAATACCTGCATCATAGTCATTAGTTACAACGAGCGACCCCGGTTAGCTTAGGTTCACGTCAAACATAAAAACATAGCATTACACTTTTAATTTAAGTGAGGCAACATTTCTAGTTACTGACGACCCCGTCAGAGCTTAATCAAATATGAACGAACCCGCACCAGGTGAGGGATGGCAGGTGCACGACAACAATCCCTTTGTCTCCCTCGCTCCTGCACACATACATGTGTATGTGTGCAGGCTCTCCTTCCCTCGCCAACGTATTGTTTTTTATGCAATATTACTTTTTCCGTAGATATGCATCAGTTTTATATAGTGTTATTTGACTTTTCATCAGTTGCTGTCGTGCATTTGAAAAAATTGGCTTTTGAGCTAGTCGCTCCCATTGTCGTTTTGCTTCGTTTCACTTCCACGTCGCAGTTTCCATTTTTTCAGAACATATTCGCGAGATAACTAGACGTAGCCTGAAACTTTTTATTCTAATTAATTATTAATGTAATTGGACTGAGCTCCGCCTGTTCAACAAGTTTTGCCTAAATTTTCTTCTCTTAAAGAATATATTATTTTTATTCAGCTAATTAGTTAGTAACAAGCATAATTCCCTTGTTATACTTATTCATTGATATTACCACCATTATAACTTTATAATTATTCTCAAAGATAATTTAAGCTTAGTTGGAAACACTAGACTTTGTAATGAATAATATTATAGATCTCACTGGGAGTATGTGTATAATCATTTTAGATTCTGTCTGTCTCTACTAAATTTTATAATAAGACTGAAAGTGTTTATTGTTTTAATAAAAGCTCGCATTAACTTAAACAACGCAAGTTTACTGAAGAAGTAATAAAAATCGAAATCCAATACAGGTAAACACTAAATACCAATAACAAAACATACGCATTTTGTCACATTCTAATCTACTTCCAACACATTCCCAATGAAAGAGAAAATACGGCCGAATTAGAAAAATGTATAAGCTAGACCAATACAATGGAACTGTTTTCAAAGTAAATGGTAAACGTTAGCTAAAAGCAATAATCCTGATAATCGCCTATAGGTAATATTTGTCCCGATAATACTAGTACATTATGGGCATATCTTATTTCCCCGCAACAAAGGCTTTGATAAACGTAGGCGATAACCTATCAATGGATCAATAATTGGAAACGTTTTGTTACACATGGGTATAAAATTATACGTGGGCTGTGGGCACGGGAATTCATAATCATTAACGTGACTTATTAGAAGTTTTATGGATATCGTATGTTGCCAAATATAGAGGTTTATTTAGTGGTTATGCCATGAATTATGATTTTCCTAAGACAAAATAATTTAAAAACCAAACAAGAAGCATTTACATTAGCTAGAGCCAATTCAATGGAGCAGAAAAATGTTTAATGCATTATGACATAGCATTGCATGAAAGAAATAATAAAATAATAAAGTGTTCAAAATCCATTATAAAATTGAAGAAATAGTTTAAGAAACAATTTAACTCGGCGACAAAGCTCAAGTATAACGGCGAATTAAATTGGAATATCACTGAAGAATAAATCGAGGAGCATCCAGACGTCAGAGCGAGGCAGCCAAGTACGCCGACGTTTGGGACTATCTCCAATTGAAAACTTAAAATATTTTCCCACTCGCCCCGAAATGTTGCCATGAAATAATATTTTTCCACGTCACCCAACAAACTGTCATAAAGGCGAACATGTCACTTGCATATTTTATGAGCACGTATGAAATATTATGGCACCTAATGGGTTGCTTGCGTGTAGACACGCCTTTACTTACAGTGCGGCCGGTGTGGCCGCACCTTTACGTTATTAACGCTAATAACGATTTTAGACTGGAACTAATAAGCTTGCGTTAATTAAATTAAATTATATGAATTTATTATGCGAAATTTGAAATGTTAACGAGCTCGCATCTAAGGTTTAATAAAGTTCGCACTGAACGAAAAATATGAAACGCCGCGTTAGTCTGCATTTTATTAAAAGCTCTATGTTTATGAGTATCTACCCTAATAGCTGATGTTATATTGTTTATGTGACTAATAATAATGAAAGTTTGTCCGTTCACAATTATACCACCCAAAGCTAATGTTATTTATTCGCAAAAAATAATTCAAGTAGAAGTGAATAACAGCACTAAACATAATATAATCATGTGATCGATACGTGCTTTGTTGAACAAAAGAAAATATACTATTGTAAATAAATTTAATTTTGTTAGCCTTTTTTTTTTAAGTGGGGAAATCTTGCATAGATACCCACGGCCTCCGTGGCCGTGGGTTATGTCGGATTCCTACCGACCAAAACCCCACTGTGTTCCGTCAAGCCGCATCAACGACGGGGCCACGGTTATGGTAGAATTCTTCTGTTAGCCTACTTTTACATTATATTTATGTAACTTCTTCTTAGTTTACTTGTGACTATAATGTAGAGACTGATACTTATACTTTGCTTTAATAAAATTGATTGCTCTTGCAAGTCTCCACATAATGGCTTATACAAAATCGATCCACGATCATACAGATTGAGGAACTCTACCATTAAAATCGATTAAATACACATTACGTTTAAATTGACTTGTCCTGGCGTCTAATTGACCTATAAATGTGTAAATGTCAATGCCAACATATAGCGGATGGCAAGTGCTTATCACATTATCACTTCCTATACAAATTCTTCGTCTAACTAAATTAAATTAACTTGCATAATATTTACAAAGGATCTCCAGTATGATGTATGTTATTCCCAGTCAGTTTACGCCGTAAATTGAACTGACTGGCAAATTCATATTATGATTGCAATAACCATGCAGCCACGGTTAGTTATGGTGTAATTATGTCCTATATGTTATATTTTAATTATGTAGTCAATTTCAATTAAATGTCTCATTAATAGATCATTGTGATGAGTAAATTGTTGTTATTACCTTTTAATTACTAATAACTTATGTGTCGGTATAAATCAAGAATGGTTTTCGAACATGTAAAAATATTGCAAAACCAAGTTTATCTTTATATTTTTACAATGTAACGTAGATAATGTTAATAATAGTTTAAATAACGTATAAGGCCAAACGAGATCGAAATCTAAATGGAATTATGCGAACAATTCACAAACTTCACACTATTGTCTTGTTTTTTGGCTGATCGCGAATGCGAAACAACTCTGTTCTTTAACGCACTGACATACTAACAGTAAAGTTTACCATTCTTGTGTTACTTCGAAAATAGTATTTTTTTTTGCTTTTTGGTTGTCTGGAAGAAATCGCTCATGAGCGATAAGACCGCCTACTGTACCTTAACCTCTTGTGCTGATTTCCTGTCAATTTTATCCGTGTATACAATAAAGTGTTTTATTATTATATTATTACTATTGTCTTGTTATTACTATACAATATTAAACATAATATAACACATATGGTTCTATTTGTAGCCTTAGGCCCTGCGCAGACGGCACACTTTTTGTGCGATCGAGTCTGCGGCGCACAAAAAGTCTGCATGGCGCGCAAAAAGTCGGTCGCGGATTTTTCACAGACTCAACGCACACGACGCACATCTTCGATCATTTTGTCGGCAGAGCTGTAGGGACGTAGACGCTATGGAAATCGTGTAAAGTGTGCGCCGTCTGCGTTAGCGCGCGTTGAAGCAAACGTTCAATTCTTTTCACACACTTTTGTGCGGAGCGGCGCGGTGCGGTCTGCCCGAATTACACGGATTTTTTGTGCGTCGTGTGCGTTACTGCATATAATTTCATAGGTTCTATTTTCACAGACTAAAAAGTACGTCACGGATAGTCTGTCGTCTGCGCAAGGCCTTATTGTGTAGTGAATTTCCAACACGAATTTTCATGAAGAGCCTTCGTAGAAATCATAAAAGATAATACTCTTTCTTCGTTTCTATTTTCTAGAATTTAAAATCGTTCAATAAATTTTTAATTTACTGTACAAGAAAGTTATATATTTTAAATAATTTAATTGACTGATTAAAAGTAAGGCTACTGAAAAAGAGAAAATCGTCTATAACAGTTCAAAGTGGAAGGAGATTTCTCATGGAACTGAAATCTCTCTGAATCTCTTTCCAGCATCTTTAAAGCCTGTTGTGAGTTTAAAATACGAAATCTATAAGACGTAGAGCTTTATCCCTAGTTTTAACGACTACGTGCTATTACAGGAGCAAAAGAGATCATTATACCGATGCTATTTGAACATTTTACGTTACCATAAAGTAAAAGTCTTCTCCTTTTTCAAATTAGACCGTAACGTGAATCTAATGTCCAGGGAAATATATTTATAAACTCCTTTATCAGTTCTAATAGGAACTAATAGAACAAATTGTGTCGCGTCAGTTTTCAGTGTGATTCCATTTCACATTCTTATTTGAACCGCATTACATTCATGCTCGTAAAACCCACACAGGCTTGCACAAAATAAGGGCATGTAATTAATATAATGCACCGTACTACAGTTACATTTCACACGAGTCCCCAACAGTCGCTTGTATTGTTTCTTCCTTGCGCAATTTGCTGAGATCGCACATTGCGTAATTATTTCGTCAGCACGTCCGCTTGACCGTATGTTTGTCATTTTGCATTGTTATCTTGATATTCGTAACAGTGTTTCGTAATTTTTACGAACATTTAATTTAGCATATGTTGTAGCTGCTACATTTAATACTGAATGTAGCTGTTAAAATAGTACTTTAAATGTTAGAAGAATAATTTTATCATGTGCGACCCCATCTAAAAGTCTCGTTATAGTATATAGGTAAAAATGTTCACTTAAAAGAAAATATACATAATAGGTTTTTAAATTTACTATATCTTCATGTCGTATACAAAAAAACTTTTTACAAAAAAACTTCGCCGAGCTTATGAAAATACACTTACACATGCGAACCAGTAATTTATTATAGAAGCACGGGTAGACCAGATAGCATAACACAATGTATGAAAGCAGGTTGTATTTTATGAAACAGCCGAGAGTTATGGAACTAAACAAACACTTGCAGAATGTACGCACGAATGATTTTATGCACATACCCGCAAAATGTATGCTAAACTCGCTAAACTAAATTAAAACCCAAGTAACTAAATTGAACAGATAATTACTGTTGATTCAGCTTTTGCAAATAATTATACATAAACAAAACAATTACATTTAAATATTTAAAGTAATATTTATAAATATTATTGTGCTTTTGAATTGTATTATTATATATATGTTAAGCATACTGCAAAAATGACCATCTTACCACTCAGACGAAATAGTGATGTAAAAACATACCTGAAACAGACAATAAAATAATTAAAATAATGAAAAAAGTTTATAATATTTTATAGGTAGAGGGAACACAATTTCACATGTTCTTCAAGATCATTTAAAAAATATAGTTTCAACCTTTATAGGTATGTATTGTCAATTGAACCTGCAGAATGTAGATACATCGTGGGTAAAATTCCAGTAAAACTTAATGACTCTTTAAACCAAACAAAGGGTTATGACAGCCCAACTACACACAAAAATGAAAATAATTTCCGCATTTCAACAATGTAATTTTTAACTCTATTATAACATGGCAAGAGTTGAAAATCGCACATCCAAAACATCGATCGATGCCCACGATAACGTATCAAAACACGTAATCAGCGCACTGATCCTGCGGTCACAGTGCACTGGGCAGCTTCGTCTTTGTGCATAAAATCAGTCCAACAAGTGAATACGCTTTGCGGAGCGTATAGCTATAAAGTATAAACCTAGGGCGGACACTGATCGCGAATGCATATCAAACGAGGCAAATAAGCAATTATGCGCTCACATTCGGGCTCGATTACGCGATGTGGGAAATTTCATACAAACGACAGCCGAGTGCCAGCGACGGTCGAATGCCCGCGGTATGTTAATTGTAATGAAACGTGTCATGTTATGCATTAATATTGCATCGGGAATGAATTTCAGGCGATGAGACACGTTGCAGTGTTTAAAAAGCACTAGTCTTATAATCTGGTATAGATATGACCTAATATTTGATCCAATTAGACTTCGTTGAGACAATAAATCCGTAAACAAAAAATGTATTGATTCAATTCATTGAACTGAATCAATTTATAGAGCTCTATTATTGTAAACAAACAGATTAAAAAATTCTAAAAGATTTGTAATAATATATCACGATATAATGTTCTAGCAATCAATTAGCATTTAAAAGAGTGCTAGTTAAATTGCAATGTTTATATTACAAATGCAGCAGTTGTAAGGCTTACACTAGATTTTAATCAGCTTATTCACATATAGCCATATAGTCAGTTGTTTTTGTTTAATGGAAATGTAAACATGCATTTCATGAATAGAATACAAACCCTAAATTATTTGCAGACATAATAAAATGCTACTTATAAACAGTTATCTATTCCTAGAGACATTTATTCACCAATGTCAAACGACAAAATATATTTTGATCAGAGCTTTAGAGCTATTTAAAAATAGCATTAATGTGGCATCCTAGATTAAACAGATTGATCTTCGCTCTGTGTATTTAATAATTTTAAGAAGCTGTTTTAATCAGAAGCTTTCACATATTTTTTATACGTCAACAGAATTTATTGATGATAATTGAGATAAATATCCCTACAGCTACGTAACCAACATTTTTGTGAAACCGTTATCTTCTGTGTTATTATATTATTTTAATTAACGTTTTCACGCTGTATTAGAGCCATTGTCGGAAATGCGACGTAATAATTTCATCTCTTCAAACACAATGGCCAAGGTCCGAATGAAAAGTGACTAACAAAAGATTGAGAACTAAATCATACTCGCTATTGGCAGCGAACGCGGCTCTGGAATAAAATAAAGATTATACATTTTTATCTTGAAAATATAAAACCACGACGTTTTAAAATGTTTACGATATCTACGCTGAATATAATTATTTGTTGTACAATTTGTACGATCATAATACAGATTTAAAGTAAGTATCAAATTCTGAAAATATTTTATTTGTGGCTTGTATAAAATACGAAAAACATTATTTTAAACGTAAAATGAACCTTTTCGATAAATATAATTGTTTTTAACACACACGCTGCCAGTTTACCTTCCCAACGTTATGATAACTCGGCAAAGTTATAAACACTTCCCTACATTAACCGCTTAAACAATTTTATCAGCGTATAAGGGATCGTATTTACATAATCAGCCTGCCCGCATGTTCAACCCGCGATATTCAGATTTTCGTTATTTTCCCCCATTCACTTCACCCCGAAATTATGTGCCGAGCCTGAATCAAACACATTGATAACAGCGCGTCATTTTAATATTCATCGCGTAGTTTGTGTGTCAACACTCAACAGATACAAAAGATAATCGGATTTACTACGTGTATGCCCTGAATCTCTATAAACTATCCGTGTAAACAATGTCCGTGTTTTACTTACATTGCACATTTTTCCACGTTATTTCGTACAGAATAAGTTGAGATCCAATATCAATCGTGATTTTAGATTATGAAATGAAACTGTGACAAAACTCAGTGTCTAATTGTTGTTGAGAGTGCCAAATGTTATTGGAGCGGAACGTTCGTTATGCTATAAACTATAAAATTTACTTTACTTCGACGATAGTTATGTCAAAATTTAAACCTTAATTATTACACATATTTTGGGTACAGGCTTACTTACCGTCTATCAGACGAAATTTGCAGTAAAACTGGAACGCGATAAAATCTACACTAAGCGAAATAATTCCAATTACTCCGAGTGGCAAAAACGCGGCGCTTTTATCTCCGTTCTGAGATTTAGTAGTTACTTCCAGTTAAAGGTCCTGATGAGAGCATAAAATAAAACAGAATGGTCAGTCGGAATCCAGCGACACAGCGTTGGTCGCGAGCCAAGTGTCGCGGTGCATAGGTGCCCAGTATAGTGATAGTAGTGATAGCCGAAGGGGGCTTCTACACTGCTCCCAGTTCACCTCTCGAACACTGACGAAGGCTGCAAACAATGTTTCACGATTGACCCAGAAAGGACACTTGGCGTGCGTTGCAGCCATCAATCCCAGCGATTCAGATCGAAGAAAATAGTACCATTCATTCCAGTCTAGCTACTTTTATTTCGACGTATTTCGGCTCAATTTTATAAATTGTTAAATACTTAAGCTAGGGAAATTGTGGTATAGCTACTTTTGGTAAATGATGATGAAACGAAAGTCTTTCATTTCTCATTCAACAATTGTTATGTTAGTATATACTAATTATGATAATTACAGATGAAATACACACTGTTATGCTTGAAAGTATATCCCGGGCTCATATTCAAGGCTTGAAATTCAATCGCTTATCGATCATCTTCATCGTTGTTTTATTGGTGTCAGTAATAATTAAGCGTTGAAAAATCATCGTGATAAAACTATTAATGATAATATATTTCATTATCATTCAATTTTTATTCCCTGTTTTAACTCAGACGAGGAAAAATAACGATTATTCTCAGTTGTGAATTGTTGTTATGGGCTTTCAAAAAACATGAAATAAACTGAGGCGTAAAAATAAAATAGCCGTAGTGTACATAGAGCTTAATTAATCGAACTGGTCGGTTTATTTTATTTGCACTGCGCCACCAATTACAGTTAATTGGCATTTCCCATACCGAGTAAAAATAACCAGTACTTAATTAGAAGCTCAAAATAATTCGTGAAATGGTATGAGCGTCTAGTACGAGTAATGCGGATTCTTAGTTTTAGGAAATATTATGCTATGCTGAGAATAAGCATTAAATTTGGAATATTTATAAAATACCCAGATAAAAGTACCGATAGGTTGTACCTAGTATCGATTTGATTTTAAATGCCATTAGTTAGGTATTAATATTTACAAATAATTTGGAAAATCCAAAAGTGCACGCCTCATAATTTTTTTTTAATAAATATTTATTAATTATTATTTTTGTTTATTTAATAACAATTAAACCACATCGAATCAGACCCTGAAAAATGAAAGGGTTCTATTCCTGAGCATACTCAAGCGTAAGAGAAAAAAAAAGACTCGATTAGTAAAGTTTTTCGGTCGCTATCGTGTTAACAAGAAAAAGGATCCGCACATACAGACACACGGACGTCCAAGACAGAACTTTTTTAAACTGTTTTTTAACTAGTTTAAATAACTAAAATGACATCAAAAATATCATGAACGTTAAAAATAGTGTTTTTTCTTAATATGTGTGTGTATGTATTATCTTACAAGTGCAATGTATGATACATAAAGACATTTTAACTTTGAAAAATCAGATGTTTTGCGCGAAGTGACAGTAGTACCCACCTCAACGCTTCGCTTATGAGGCGTGCAAAATGGAAGTAGGTATAATATTGTGACTCTTTTTATAGAGTAGATAGATAACCTAGCAAGAGTAATGAATATGTGGACATGTAATAATGACCTTTGAACTTAATTAATTTTCACTGATTTTCACTTTGAAAATTAAAATTATAATTATCGAGAAAGCTTACGCTGAATCTCACTCATAGGTAGGAACATATTTTAAGTATTCTTTCCACGTATAGCGATGATCCATTTCGTTATTTTTATATTACAATAGGTTTGTCGAATGTATGTTTCATCACGATACGTGCTTTGAAACGCAGTCAAGAGATGTGAGAATCATAGAAAGAGAAAGTTAAATTTTGAACATTGCGCGATCCTAGTTCAGATAAACATAAAACTTCTTTGAGTAACAATTTTCTACTTTATTTATTCGTATAAGTTTGTCAACACTGTGGTCCGTAACAATTCATTGTCTATGCAGATACGAGTCACCTGCCATACGAAAACGCTTTGTGAATATTAATTCGCTCCTCAGTTACGATGTCTCATACTTTTTAAGGAAACGAGGTCAATTCATATTAACCGTGTGGATTAATAATACCGCTATAACAATAGACTTCCTGGTACATCAGTGGTGAAGTAGGTACACCAATTAATCCTTCATCGTTTTATGGTGCATATGATACCACGTCTATTCATAGTTATCAACATCTAGGTTGGTAGAATATGTTCTAAGTAAAATATTATTTGTCTTCAGTTACCAATCTACTTCTTCTTCTTCACTTTTTTATGCTGTCCAGAATTAAAATTCATTTTATATAAAAAGCGGTCAACGCTATAGGACAAAACTTAGAACTTTGGAAAACACAGTATGTCATTAAATCATTATTTTTTTTACCATTTAAGTAGCATTTACACCTGTATTAACAAAGCAAAATGTCAATCTTCTAATTTTAAAAGCGCTAGAATCCCCCCAACTTTATTTTACTACTTCCGCACCTATAAGTTTTACGGTAGCTACATATTGCTTCCCAGTTAATATGAACAGTGCCTCCCGCGTCCCGGTAAATCACAACACCTTTTGTGGCGCGCTGACGTCCGCACCGGATGATCTGAACCGCCGTTTTTATTTATTGTGTATTTAATTGTCGCCTCACATAATACGCCTTGTTTGTTGCCAGATATTGTATTACAGATTTGATATAGAGTGATAATATTAGATGGTCTTTTATTGAAATATAACATTTGTAGAGAGAGTGATTTTTACTATATGCTTAACAAACTACAGTCCATACTAAGTAAAGGTTTAGGCATTTCGTTATGGCACATTAAACAACTTCTTTTTATCATTTTAATTTTGTAAACATGCTATTCAATTATGTAACTCGTAAGCAAATTATCTTACGACGAGTAACATTAAAAATTATGATCATATAATTTTTAAAGTCCACGGTCAATGCGAGGTAAACATAATATTTTAACTGCCAATTAAAGCGTACTTAAGAAATTACATTAAAACATAATTTTTGAAGTTACTAGTTACCTACAGTTACAGATATCTAACAAAAGCTATCTACTAGATAGCAGCCATCGAAACATTCTCAAACCATGCATCACCTCAGTTAATTCCATTAGATCGTTCCGCAAATTTAATACTACAAATGTTCCCCAAATATAATCCACTATATAACCAATATATCATATTGTATGACACCAAGTACGGAATACGTGAGGTGAGGCGACTGGAGCGGATACTGTACCCCAATATTGTGCTATAGAATAGAAGACCGCCCGCCGCTGTACGGCGAGGGTCCCGTAGATTTACTATGAATTTAATTGATATTATCAAGGTATGAGATCATTAATGTATGTTTCAGTGATAGGTATTGCATTTTTTTACGATTCACATTAAGATTTAAGAGGCATAACTTTCAATATGTAGAGTAGGTAATATTGTATATTATAAAATCTTAGACAGTAACCTACTAGTAGGTAATATTGTTATGCAAAATCTGCGGCGAAAATAATTTAAATGCTACTTGAAGTAAATAAAGTAAGAAATAACACCCAGCTAAACGTTGTTAGCGTAGTGAAGGAATCTTATTAAGATTTTGTTTGTTTAAAGTCGTGTTATTTTCTTGTTCAAAAGTTACTACAAAGAAAAAATGTTATATACCCAGGTAACTTTATAGTTTCAGATTAACTATTTAATAACTTTAATATTTATACATCTTAATTTAAAGATTTTTTTTATTTATTTATTACATTATAATGTTTCAAACACCGAATTATTGTTCCGTATTAACTACGTATTTATTGTTAAGATTTATTTGTTGTTGGCATTGTTACTCATTCTTCTAAAGAGCTAATCCCAAAAATTATTGCTAACGTTGAAATGATTAAATATGACCAACTCAAACACTGATCCAAATCCTTATTTATTACGTTTTGACACGTATTCTGCAATGAATTAAAGATACAACAAACGAATTCATATCTCGCTCGCAATTTATATTCAAGATCAAGCAATCATCCTGCCAATCAGCATAATTCGAGCGTAATCAATAAACATAGAGCTAACCTCGTGTATGTAGGTCTCTCGCATAACGCCTACCAAATTGACCGCACGAACCGATCAAATATGCAGTCAACAATGCACCGAGGTATAGCATTGGCACACTTGATAATCACATCGTAACTAATTATCGTCGCAACACTAATAAAGGGGAACACGTCGGAGCAGCTGTACCGAATTCTTGCATATCACTGTTCGCGAAATCTAGTCTATGATGACTATATCGCATTACTTTTAATCTAACGACGTTCCGCTCTGAATAACTGCTGACGCTCTTAGCCATCTGTCTATTGGATGTGTAGTGGACTATGAATCGCACAGGCTAATTGGGAGCTGTACTGCTGGCTCTTTGTATGGTTTCCGTTTATGGAAATTGTGCAATGTGTACAAAACGTGCATTTGCATGCGATACATGAAATGTTAACTCATTATTTACTTGATTTATCTCTTTCATAATGAAATTTCTAGACTCCATCATACACGAACTATTACAAAATATGTAGAGAAATTCTTTCTTTACATAAATATAGGCCGTCTTCAATTAAGCCGTCTGATGATTGATGAGCTTAAAACTTCCAAGTAAATAAAGTTTTTAACAATGGCTCAGGAGAAATAATTAAAAACAGCGATTCGCACAATTATTTAAATGACAGCCGCCATACCGGAATCTGCCGAGCGAAAATCGGATCGTGCACAGCGTACACCATTGCGCTCGATTACAGTCAAAGGCACGGGACAATATGCATGACCCAATGTTGGCAGTTTAATATTCAAGTGTCGCCCGGCCGTGGCGCACGCTTCGCTGTAATAAAAGCACGCTCCGACGCTTAACGAGCTCCTCTCCTCTCCTGCGGAGGAGCTCCTTCGTATTTCAAACAAGTCGCCCCCGTACGTGACCGCTGCGGCGATCTTAATTTCTGCACTAACAGTGAGATTGCGAATTATGATCCTTGTTAATGCCGCTGTCAAAGTGTCGCGGCGGCGAGATAAGCTGACATTGTCGGGTTGCATTCGAGTATCTGTGTAAACAAACGTATCCAAAGCTTCCGTAATTTGGCGTCGGTATATGTAGATATACCAGGTTTGAACCAGATTCAAATCTATGTATTTAATCGTCTATAAATATATGTTATGTTGTAATTAAACAATCTTCTAAGATATATTCTATTGACTGCTTTAAAGTAAATAACTGTACAAAGTTTCCTTCCAAGTTCCTTCCCTTGAATTGTTTAATTAAAATCAGAAGAATATTAATTGTCCGCGCGCAATTCTTTGCGTGACAAGCGTTCCAAATTATTCGGTTTTACGATTGTAATTACGCCAACAATGGGGCTAATTCCGCCTTCCGAGTGCGGTCTAGCGTTGAGTTATTGCTATATCTGATTTCTCGAGAGAAACTATCCACAAATGAAGGGATCGCAAAATGGATACCTCCGAGCGGTTTCCAAGTTAAACTCCTAGACAGCAAAGAAAGTTATCAGCAATCGAGGGGCCATTGATTGTGCACAAAGACCCTTTCGTCTCGCGACATTCGAGTTCGATTTTCCACTCACAATGCCGACTTCGTTTTTCGCCTTGCATTCGGTATTATAGCTGCACGGTTCATTCGTTCCAGTTCACATTGTCCCCGTCTTCCCGTTGAGCTTTTTCTCATCGAGAGCAGTCTTGACTCGACGAAACTATTAATCGAGATTAGCCATTTTTTACGTGTCTGTCATGACAAATATCAGTGAATTATTACATTGTTCAGATTCATAAAGCTTTAGGACCACTTTGGCCGGTGGCCAAGTCGCTTGCACAATGCACAATAAATACCTACTTCTACGGCTATTCTTAATTACTTGAGTCTCATTACGAAAATTCTAGCACATACTAAACGCACTTAGTTTAACTGAGCGTCGATTAAACATGGTGCTATAAATTGTAAGTGAATTTATTCGATTTCACACGCGCTGAGCTGTTTACACACGTTTACGCTACAAGTTGTGTGTCGACACTTCCAAAAGGGAAGCTATTAGTCATCGTCTTAGATCTCTTGCAACGGATATTTTGCTATAAATATTATTCGACTGGGCATAATTTAAGTGGGATTTATTAATCGCATACTGACAAAATATCACGATCAATAAGTTTATAAATAATATCGGATAAGAATTTGCACAACACAAATATCAAATACAACCTTTAATTTAGAAGAACGACGAGATAATAATGACAACATTGAGGAATTTATTATTGTCTGTAAATTCATAGCGTGTTTTTCGCAATCTCGTTACTTTTGAATGAACGAATGATGTTCTAGTTGTAGGTAGATAATAATAAAATACTATTGATTACCGATATTTCCAATCAGAAAAATAAAATGGAGCAATGGTTTGATACTAAATTAAAGCTACATGGAAATTTCGTAAATTTTGTAAGGAAAGTTTCCTGCCTGAATTACATCGCAACAATTTATTTATTTGGATAAGTTAAGAAGCCACGTCATAAAGGAACTTGAGTAATAACAGGTGATTTTAAATCACGACGTCAATTTAAATAATTCGCGTCCGTAATGTTGAGAATTAATTCCGTGGGAATATAGCTTTAATTCTTACTTCAATTCAATGAGAACAAATTTGTTTTGTAAATATAATATATAAGGCAAATATATAGTCATAAAATAAGCACTAAGATTTAACATAGCGTACAATATTTATACCGTACCAAAAAAATGGAGGCAGGTGCCATGGTGTTAGGAGTTAGGACATGCGATAAATTATCAACTTTATTATCCGTGAAAAATTACACTGCAGATAATATTACATCGTCAGGTATATTCATAAAGGAAAAAACAGTGGAGCGTTACCTTAAAATTGTTTCAAACCCGCAACACGCTCCCGTCAAAAAGCCAAAATCGACCGACGAATTCAATTAAAACTTCTTTACGAGTAACCCAAACCGACGAACGTTAGATGGAGCTCGATTAATTATTACAAAGGAACCTCTTTACAACGTCAGACAAACAAGATTCGAACTAGACAAAAGCTGGAACGTAAACGGCAATCGCTCATTCAGTCGACTTGTAAAGCCGGAGCCTGTGAAACTATCTTTCCTTTTTCTGCCTTTATCTGTGAAGAGTCTGTCTCGGTCGCACCGCGGGGGAGGGGGAGGGGGGGAAATGCTAGCTATTTGTTTTTACAGTCGGGCGCCGGCGACAAATTAGGTGGACAAACTGTTGAAGCGGTCGAGGTGTCTATATTCCTCTCGACGTGAATTCTCTTAAAATCGCTTTGTGGCCCTCTCTAGTGAGCTGTGAGCTAATAATTTTGTCTTCAGTTTCAATTGAGATGTTCATTCAGTGCACGTATTATTTAAATTCTAATGTCAACAATGGTATTTGAGTATGGGAACGAATTTTATTTCAGGTTGAGCTCTTACGTCCTAATTTACGTGAATAATTTGGACTGAATTTCTAAGTATTGCATTAATAAGTGATGAGTTTATTGAAAACGTAATATCGAATATTAGTGAAGTGAAACTCGTATAATTAGTAGTAGTAATATTAGTAGTAGTAATTTAAATTACTTATACTTATTGATTTACTTACCTAACCGCTTGAAATAAGACCTTATTGGTAATTCAAGTTGTTAAATAATATATAGAGTTATGATTGTAGGAAGTAAGAAAATGGCAAATATATCATTATTTAGTTGAAAAGAATATAGACAAGGTATAAAAACATACCTACAGTAGACATAGCTGACATACCTAGAGCCGCTAACATAAAAGGAAAAGTTTTAAAACCTATAACAATTCACAATATAAAACTGTCCAATTACCAACCATGTCAAGCAATGAGTACAAAACTATAAACCTAAGAATGCAAGCACAAGGTTTCAGGAACTCTTACAAGTGATGCCTACGCGTCTGCCGATATAATCCAAATACCTATCGACGGACTTGTCTTCAATTCTATCGAATCCACGCTTGTTTACTTCAACTAAACAATAGTAACCAATAAAATGCTTAACGTCCTTTGAATTAATCACAAACAACAATCAAATTGATCAATAAAGTCAACGATCTAAATTTAGCGGAAGATATATTTATAGCGTTTCCTTTCTTTCTAAGAGAATTTACAACTATATTTTCCCTTTCAATTGCGAATATAAAAGTCGTCTAGCTATACCAGTATTGCTGGTTTCGTCATCAGTGAATCGATCTAATTACCTGTTTATTTAAAAGGTATCTCGTACACAAACAAGTTATCTAACATTATAAAACATGCTTGTACTGGACCTATATTAATGCGGAAATGTTTAATGGGTGTTTAGATGTTGTCGCAATTACATCTAGCTTTTTTTTTTTGTTAATCAATATTCATTTACTAAAGACACATAAAACAAAAAAGACTTCATAGCAAATTATAATGACTTAATACTAATATTAAGAAATAATATGTACCTACATCATTCCAAAAAACTCATACTTTATCAAATCCACGAAACTAATACAACCTTATCCATTCACATCAATCTATTACTCAACATTGAATATATCCCATTCAAAAGCTAACCTACAGATCAATCGCAAAACATATAACATCCTGTCGCAAGGAACCCCAACAAAAAACTCTTGAATACAGACTAAGTGAAACAGACATAGGCGCCAGACGCACAGGCGCCGCTCACCCCGGCGTCTCCTGAACTCGTGTCCAGACGGTTTACGCACCGTTACAAACTTGACATAAATGACGCTATAGCATAATATATATACGCGAAGGATGTAAAAAGTGAAGACCTCGAGAAATTGTAAAGCTAGAAATATTTGGATTTAGAGACGAGAATTTAATGAAAAGTGATAATGATGTGAAAGATGTAATAAGCTAGGCATATATTAGATACTCAACAATATACATACTTGGGGTAGGAAAGCTTATAGTTAAAGAAATAAGAACTTTCGCTGATGCCCTATACGTACGTTCCTACTACCTATCAATTACAGTGTAAATGTAAATTTTACAAAAATATTTATTTGGCAATCAATTAATCTCCTATTAATTAAGCTCCAAGCTCTCAGTTCACTCATTAATAAAACGGAATCCTGTTAGAATAAGAAATTCAACAAAAAGTTCGTCAACTTTTATGTAAACTATAAGTGATATCAGCCCACAATTAAGTTTCTCGCAGTTAATACTGCGACAGAAACATTAATAATATTACGAGCACATACTGTTATTCAAACTGAATTCTCATATGTTTAGTCTAGACTTTAAATATGTATAATTTATGTCCGTCGCGGCTTCAAGCGAGGTTTTGGCTCCCACTATTGTTCACACACGTATAACTTTTGACAATGATAAGCTTGACGATGAATTATTAGCAGATGATAAAGTATAACCCAACAGAACTAAATATAAACGCACCTCATTAAATGGGATTTTGAGAAGCGATGAAATATTAATTGGTGTGTATATGCAGAATCATACAGCTGCTTCACCAACGTCCTTCACGTGAACTTATTATTTTCAACTGATGATCTGAATTCGAATAAACGGCGATATTTATTATATACGCATACGACATAAACCACTAACTAATACTTTTCTTCATGATGATTTGCAATATGGGGCGGATATTCTGTAATACAGTATGAGATAATATCAAAATTTAAAATTTACTCATATAAATGCATTACAACTGTCTGAAAGTGTATAGGGTATTGAGATTAATCATAATCTGATTATTATGACCGGTTCAAGACATAAACAAAGATAAATTTAAAATCAACTTCCAAACAGCTATAACATGAATAAATAACTTATTAGCGTGACATAATTGCGAAATTGTTATATTATAAATTCAGGGTGTCATAAACTCAGATATTCATTAAATCTTCTACTATGTCATGCACAAACTTTGTGCGCACTAAGAGATGGAAGCGTGCAAGGCTAATTTAACCTAATATGAATAAAGGATTAGTCCCGTGAGGTTCAACTCAGTATACAGCAATGTAGTCAGTCGCTTGAATGATTGCATCCACGCTATGTTGGCAAAGGGTCTTGTCCATAATCTCGCCCCTTTGCTTAGTGCATGAATTCACATCAAAGAGATGCAACATTACTTCAAACGTTGTAAGCCTCACAGTTGGGCTTCTTCGAGTTTGCGAATACCAAACAAAACTATTAACGCTCAATTAACAGCATGAACAACAGATAAACTACATTATTCGTTGTAATAGATTATGGGGAAGTACCTAATTTGAATATAACAAACATCTGTATATTTGATCCTCGAAACATTGAAGCAGGAAAACATAATCCGAAACAGGAATTAATCTAACTGCGTGTCTTATTTTAGCAATCACCTTCTATTTAAGCCCTAAATATTATTGAACTGATATTACATAAATTACGGAGCAATAAGAGCTGATATATTTCAATAGCTGCGACTGTGAATAATGTAACGCTTTCGAGTAGCAGTCGCGATGAATTTCCTTTTATTGTGTTAGCGAATGCTTATTGTATATCCGAACGTTTTCCCATTGAAATGGGTACAGCGACGGCGCCGCGCCTCTTAGCTATTACTTAACAATTGTTCGATGACAAATTGCTAAAGCGATACATTAAGTCCTCTCCGACGCACGAACTTTAGTGCCATTCCAGTTTCTATTGTTAATTTATAGCTACCGGTAGACCTGCGGAACACAATGAGATCCCTATCTATGAATTCATTGAAATTTTCAGGAAATCTTTTATAGGATATACTGGCTCAGATCCCTGGGGTAATTATCCTTACTCGTTAGTCGAATAAGCTATCGTTATTGCTTTAAGAAAATTGGGTTGCTGGGCCACCGGTAGCTAATGACCTGTAAAAGTTATACTGATCGTTTATCAAAAGTTCCCTTTTCATCGAATTTTATATTCTTAACAAGCAATTTATTGTTTTCTTGAAGGTGATTAAGTAAACAAAGAATGTTTGCGAGAAAATAAGACCGAAATGTTGTTTATTAATAAGACTATAGGTATATATTCTGAATCAAATACTTTTTGAGTTCTTGTGTGGTAAAACTTAAAACAGAAATAACATTACCTCTTCCTCTGTAGTTGCTGTATTGACGGAGTCCATGCTCTGACACAAAGCGAGCTCCATGTTCTTGTGTTGCGGGGATGAAGCCCGCGGCGAAGGCTGCTGCGGCGGCACCAGCGCGCCCTGTGTCGCTCCCGCTGCCTGCTGCGTGCCTGCGCCGCCCGTGGGACTTTGCCCCTGACCTCCTTGCAAATTCTGCACGGCTTGCAGACTCTGCTGCGCTGCCTGTAGGCTCTGCGCTTGCAAGTTCTGCAGCGACTGGTGCGCCAGATTCAACTGGTGTTGCTGCACGATGCTCTGTTGCACTATGCTCTGCTGCACTTTGATGTGCTGATGCACCGCTAGTTGGTGGATGGGGTGAATCGCGGTGGGAGCGGGGTACGGGGGGGAGAGACGCTGACGCTTCACTTGCGCACTCTGAAGCGCTTCGTGCAGCCTCTTCACCGGGAGGGGGCTCTGGCCGAGGTTATCCACGGCGGTGGCGGGGAGTGCTGGCCGAGTCGCGCGACTCCGGCGAGCACTGACTGTTGCGGCTACACGGAACTAAACACGCGACACGAGATATCGCGTACTACAACGGCGACGAGCGCGCGTTGTTTTTTCAAGTCCGATTTTAATAATGCGACGCGCCTATTAATGTTTCTGTTTAGCGCTTCTGCACTATTAGTATCATTCGTGTAAGATGGTACTCCACTTGTAAAGTGATCCTGAAAAGAAGAAAAATATATTAATCAATTACATAATATTTTCTACTAAATACCTACATGAAATACAAAATATTTATAGAATAGCAGCTCTATGTTTATTTCGAAAATTGTATTATCTCACGTATAGAATAATATAATGAATAAAGAGCATCTTTGAATTTTACATCGTTCAAAAGCATCCAGGAAATATCTATTCCCTGAATCACTGCACGTATAAAAATGTAGAGTCCTAAAATCTTCAAAAAATACACATTAAACGTTATTTTTAAAATGTCAAACAGAACCGAATGCAGCACGTGGGTGTCGGGCCGCCATTTACTCTGTTAGTCATCGCAATAAACACCTAGAATTATCTAAATTGAAGAGCAGAGAGATGACATCACATCGGATAAACTGCGGCTACTTGGTAATTATTTTACTGGGTTAAACGAATGGGAATAAGGTTATAATGATTATCATAACAATTCTTGTTTATGTAACATAGCCACAATGAGTTCCCAGAACTAAAAAGATTCACATTTTACGCTTTAATAACAATTATTAATCTAGCAAGAAATCTTACGAAGACGATTTTGTGGTAAAATTTGGCACGGAAATAGCTCGATTTCTAAGAGAGGATATACCTACGCATTTTATCCCAATTGAATCGACATTGTAGACTTAATATTAAAAATTTCCGCTTAGTAACAATAGAAGTTATAGAATTGCATCGTTATAACTTATAAGCATACATTGGGTAAAGATCGAGTTATTATACCTATCGAATCATTTTGACAGAAGACAATTTTATATCCAGGAGCTAAAGCATAATCCAATAGGTATTTTGAAATCATTTTTTACCCCACATTTTAAATCTCTTCTAATGTTTGTTTATGTGAAAGCAATGAAGACTACAATTTCGCATACGACTTTGCTCGCGCCTACCTCCTTCAAGTTATCACGAAGCAGCCACTTCTATACAAATATAATTAAAAACTTCCTTCTTTTTTTGATAAGGAACCGAATCCACGCTTTATTGATAATCGGTTTGATTGAAAACGAAACAAATTTGTAACCATATAGGTAGGTATATGTATCTAAATTCGTATCTGTATAAAATTTGTAGGAATGTCTAATAGTTAATTTATATTATTAACAACTTCCATAAAAGTATCAAAACTATTCACACATACAATGGACCCTCTAACTGGGTCAATCCTTGTAACATATCTACATTTTGATAGACTATGTTCTGTTTTTATTTGCACTTTGTTGCGTCATTATGAATATGGTGTTAATTAGACCAGAGTAAATTAGTATTGTCTTTAGGTTGTTATTTTTAAGGTAATCGTTTTCTTGCGGTTATCATTTTTATTTTGTTGTTCTGCCAAATGATAATTTTGAGTGAGCAAATTGATATATCTATTTTGAATATACATTTATCATTTGCATTTGATTCACATAAAAACTAAATATAAGTTACAACTTTACAAACTGAGTGCGAGTAAAATAGGAATGAATGTATTGAAATAGAAGTCATAAATAGAAAGATTTTATACAAAAATAGCTAAAAGTAACCAATTAACAACCGCTCAAAATAGAAGTCTATTATCACCGTTAACGCTTAATATGCTGCCTTAAGTCGTGTAGGCGTCAACAAGCTATTTAGTAGCATCTGATACGCAGCCCGTCTAATAATACAATTCAGTCTTAATATGTAACAATCACGTGTTTTTTACATGAGCTAGAACAACTTCAAGGTCACGGCTTTTTGCTCCTTCGCGTGACTAACACGCAAACAAAAAAGCTCAATTCTTTTCAACGTAATGAATACCTCAAACTATGCTGTATGTGTATGATATTCACGTTGGTACTTCAGTATTTATGTACCGAGCTATTTTCTCACGTTTTCAATTGTAAAGAATTAAGATTGTATCTTTTTGATCTGGGAGCAAACAATGTAAAAACAGTGACAATATACAAATAAAAACAAGAAGATATCCATCTAAAAATGTAGGTACCTATACATATAGCTGGATAAACAACAAAATTTTATTCCTTCCAGCCTTATGAATGTTTTTACTTTTTACCTGTGCAGGTTTAATAATTGGATAAAGTACCTATCTATCAAATGTATTTTTATTTTTACATTTTTATTGTATTTTATGAGATATACGAAAAGTCGAAAACATGTTTCTTATAGGTATTTAGGTATTTTACATTTCATTGCAAACCATCAAAGTATTATATCTAAGTACCTATATAAAATATTTTATACAGGTTCTAAATTCTAAAAACATCGATCGAATGTTTCGTTTTGACTTTAAAATTTGCTTATTTTTTATACAGAACACTTTAATAGATACTAAAGTTTTTCTATAAGTTTGTTAATATTTGAGAAATAATAAAAAGTACTTTATTTTCATGCAATATTTTGTGATAAACATACCTAAATTAAATATTTTAAAAGTGTAGTCACTTTCTATATTTACAACCCACCACCTCAAAGTCAAAACTACCTTCATTTACCTACACAGAAAATGTATTAACTTAATTAAATCCGACTTAATTACACTCTACCCACATCAATTGCTAGCAAACACGTTTCCTATCATTTTAATAGCATCAATAAATGAACAGTGACGTCATCGAGATTCTACCACATTGAGATAAGGAGGACAATAGTTACCTACTTCGCCTTCGCCAACACAATGATAATACTAATAGTGATTACGTTTAATATTTGAATTTATAAACAAATTTTTAGTGAAACAGTCATACGATGTATTAAGGACTAACGAAGTCCTATAAGAATACCAAATTGAATGAACTACATGTGTATTGCAAAGATATCTAAATAAAAGGTCACATGCCTTTTAAATTATGCAAAAATGCAATAATAATAGAGAGTAGAGTTTTTGAATTAAAAAAATAAATTCACCTTATTGAAATGAAATCCTTAAATATTTTCTATGTTTGCGTTATATCAAGGTGATTTGTAAATAAGCTGCAGGCAGCGGAAGTACGAAGCCTCCATTTCATCTATTATAAGTCCCGGGATCCCCGACTTCGACGCTTTGATTTATCGAGTCTTATATAACTCTTCCAATATATCATAAATTTATTTTAAAACACTATTTACTTTTAAACTGTATTATTGTTAGACTTATGATATACTATAGGGTATTTTTATTTAAGTAAATAAAAAATGTGTGCAATTGCATACCTACGAAGTACGAACTATACTGAAACCCGCAAATTTGGTTTTGGTAACCCTATACATTTTTAATCTTGATTATATATTCTTTAATCTATGCAAAATGATGCAAAATGAAAATTCATTATTTAAAAGTAGAGATAGCTAGTAGCTACTTAGGTACTAAGTAAAGGTGCAATTAATATCTTCCTGCAAGTATGAATTTTTACTTTACTACGAAAATAGGAAATCTCAGGTGACGTACAAGTATTAAAAAGTTCATAATGTATTTATTGCAAAAGCAATAATAGTTTCCGAGAACATTTATGAACCAGAGTTTATTAGTGCTCGGTCTCATAACAAGTTATTACATAATATTACACCTGATGCTTATTGGATCAATCATAATAACTACGAACATAAAGAACAACGTAATAACATTAGACGATTTATTTTTGTAATATAATTAACACTTATGTACGCATTTGTTTTGTACACAAGATAAACATAAGTAGTACCTACCTATTTGGAAGGATCAATTCTTATTATTTATATCTTAGTAGGTATGGTTGTACGTAAGGAAGTGATACTCGAAATTTATATACATAATATATCTTAATATATATAAATCTCGTGTCACAATGTTTGTCCTCAATGGACTCCTAAACCACTTAACCGATTATAATAAAATTCGCACACCATGTGCAGTTCGATCCAACTTGAGAGAATAGAGATAGGATAGTTTAAACATGTAGGTACCACGGGCGAAGCCGGGGCGGACCGCTAGTATTTGAATATAAATTTCTCAATATTGACGACCTTATTTAGTTACAGCAAAGTGATGGTATTAAAGGGCTGAATAGAAGGGAATATTTGTCTCTAGACCCAACCATCGTAACACAAAATGTGGGACACTGTAAATATTCTACGTGGGTGTGATAGCTTCCCTTTTGTTTAAATATATTGAATTAACTTCGATCATTCTTTACTTAGTTATTAATTTCTCTAGAAAAGAATAATAAAGCAGTACAGCCAGAAGAAACGCTGAATGAGTCCTCTACGAAACAACTCAAAGTATGAGGTTCGCGTCCTAAACCAACAAGTTTAATTCGAAAACTATGTGTTTGGGTACAAAGAAATAGTTTCGGGGGTTATTCTGAAGATGGATAGGCAAAGGGGCGGTCCGAATACTCAATATTGCAGAAACTTCGAGAAACAAATCTGAATCAAGGCATTTGATATCTACTTCTTAATAAAACCAATACGATTATGCTCTATTATAACGTTTAAATAATCCAATATGTTAATAAACTATAGTTCATTCTGGAAAAAAAACTCTAGATAGAAACTATGACATAAGTAAATTAAAAATAACATAAATAAATAGTTCATGATATTAATGAAAAGGTTTCTAGTGTTTACTTTTCAATTATATCTACTAACTATGCTCTATACAAACAGAACTAGATTCGCATGCAATGTTCTATCACAAACATAACGTTGTGTCGGAAACATTCCTCATACATATAATTTAGAAAGCATCTTTTTGCAATGCAAACATTTATTGTGAGTACTTTAAGCGGATCAAAGAAAATCCTACAACTACACGATTTAATACCATCGGAGTATTCAACATTAATACACGTTTGCCTAACTTCACTTTAACATCAAAGCTTGTGGGAGGTTACAAAATGTGTTATAGGCAAATATATGAACGTCAAAATACAGGGCAGAGTCTGAACTGTTATTCCATAAATGTGGCTAACAAACAAAGCCGTTTAATTAACAAAGCCGGCCTGACAACCAATAGAACCATTCACGTAATGAAATTCGACTGAAACAAACTCAATTGTATAGCCAACATAAATTGTAACATACCTACTCGTTTTGATAAACATTCCATGCATCATCATCATACATTGGCATTTTTGGATTGTTCATAATACCTAATTATTGGAACTCGATTGTACCTACTGTTGTTTATTGAATTGCAAATACATTTTCAATTTTGATTGGAAAAAGCAATCTATTATCACAAAGTAATTATTTATTTCTAATGGATTTCACATGAAAGTGAACTCTATCAAAACTTTCATTATTTAGAATTCAACAAAATATCCGCACATAGAATGTAATAAAATCCGTTGATATGTAGAACGATATATTAAATCTCAAAGCTCGAATTAATGAATGGAAAGTACTGGAACATTAGAAACTTTGTGCTGCAGGAAAGAGTATAGACACTTTCCTATTCGCTTGCTAATTGTAAAAAATTAGCAGTAGTGCTTTTGAGCGTACTCCAATTTCGCGTAAAAGAACCTTTGTTTGTTCATATTCATAGAATGTGCGCCGCAAATTGAGTCTAATTGCTACAACAAAGTGTTGAATCAGGCCAGCCGACGTGCCTTCGTGTCCTAAATTGCGCCTATTTAACCATTTAGGATGAGAACACCCACCGGCCACCTGTTATGAAGTTTTCGCGGTGACGGCTTTGAGTGACATCAGCTGTTACTTTTCATATTGCTTACTTTTGTAATACCGCCCTCTGATAGCGGTAATATCATACTAAAATTTTTGTGAACTCTACAAAAAAATATTGAGTGATATTTCATCATATTATTGTGCAAAATTGAAATGTATAAACTGCAACAGGTGTCCATATATGGAATAGAGTCTTAATGCACCCATGCATGATGCAATTAAATCATCCTTAATCATTAGAAACTCTACCACGAATAAGTAAATAGTCAATTACTTCAATAAAAGTATGTCTACAAATACCGATAGGTTCCAGCAAAGCCAACTGATAAACGCCTCAAAAATTAAATACAAATTCATATTTAGATATTTTGGTATTAAAATTTTCCAATAAATCATACCTAGTACATGTTATTTACAAGAAAAACAAGTCATGGTCTGTATCATTAATGGCCTAAAGAGATTTTTATTACCGCAAATATTTACATTTGGCGGAAATCGCAGTCATCGTGAAGGAACCAATGTTCTAGTTTTTCACATCACATAAAATCTGATAAAATTTATTACATCGCTTTTAACTAGGTCCAACTCGTTTGACATAGAAAAGAACAGAGTATGTGGTTTTATGCCATTTGTATTATGTATTTATATTTGTATGTTTTGTTTATTTATGTTTAAGTTAGGGCCGGCGCCCACTGCCGGCACGGCACGGCATGGCACGGCAGAGCATCCCGCGGCGTGCAATGGCATCCCGTGGCGTGCAGTGGCATCCCGCGGCGTGCTGCGTGATCCCGCGGCATTCAGTGGCATGCCGTGGCATCCTGCTAAAAGCCCCACTAATGCTGCATAAGTTTAAACCTTATTTCAACTAGCTAGCAATCATAATTCCTCGACCCCAAAGTGACGCATACGCCTCGCGGGATGCAATGGCGCGCCGCGGCATTCCTTGGAATGAAACAGCAAGACACGTCATGCCACCGCATCCCGCGGCGTGCCGCGTCATGCTGCAGCATCCTGCGATACGTCGCGGCATCGTGGCATCGAAATAAAGTAACTTGAATTCTAAACTGATTGAAATAAGATTCAAAATAACTTCATTAGTAATAAAATCCTCTGCCCTGCCATGCCACGCCGTGCCGGCAGTGGGCGCCGGCCCTTATATATTTTCTGAACTCTTTGACAAATGCTTTCCATATTAAACAGTCTGAAATTCAGTTCAATTATTTGGAAATTCAAAACAAATACACTTGAAGTTTTCCTCAATTCGCCATGAATTGTGTA
>CAJQZN010025920.1:0-16491 GCA_907164685.1 Colias eurytheme
CCAAACCCCAGGCACCGCTCGTTGGAGCGGCGCCGCACGAGCCGGTCCAGCCCGTTGTACGCGCCGCTGGCCACGAACAGGATGTCGGTGGTGTCCACCTGCACCGCGTCGCCGCGCAGCTTGCGCGAGTTCCGCTCGGGCACCGACACCACGCAGCCCTCCAGCATCTTCAGCATGCCCTGCTGCACGCCCTCGCCTGCACGCATACACATTTAGTATTTCAGTAGTTTTCAATTCATATGAGCCGTAGTTTTAAGTTATATTGAGACCTTTAACTGTTACTACATTTGTTGCCTGAAATAAATAAATAAATATTTATACTAAGGGCCGATTTGTCAATGCTCGGATAAAACTTATCCGTCCAATAAAGGATTATGTACATGATAATATTAAAATGTCACGTAAACTGTCAAATACGGGCAATTAGAATACGTTTTTAAAAATGGTAGTTTTATACATTATTCGACGAATAAGTTTTAACCAAAAATTGAAAAATCAGCCCTAAACTAAATATATGTAGGTGCTGTGCTGACGCAGGATTTTCGGTCGCGTCGCACAGTCACATAGCGTCGCCCCTCAGTTGTCCCGTAACTCTCGCCACCGACCCACGTATTGTAGTTAATAAAATTATATAGTATATTTTTGTGTAATTTAGAAGAAATATAAAATTTAATTGGCCGCTATCTTTAATTTCATCTCCCTACACACAGCTACACTAAATTGGTGACCCCGACGTGATCTCGACGACAGCTGTATCGACGTAATATTATATCGACGTGAGTGTGTAGTAGGGAGAATAAATTACACAAAAATATACTATATAATTTTATTAACTACAATACGTGGGTCGGTGGCGAGAGTTACGGGACAACTGAGGGGCGACGCTATGTGACTGTGCGACGCGACCGAAAATCCTGCGTCAGCACAGCACCTACACAGTGGCGTGCATTCCATAAAGACATAAAGACACTGCCTACCCTACCATTTACCAAACTCTGATCAATATTTAATATGCATAAATGAAATTCACAGCGTCATTGAAATAAAAATATATTTCAAATATATTTTAGATCCATCTATCGGTATTTTGGTAGCATTATTATCTAATTTCTATAACACCGGCTCGGCTCAAGTCACTATTCATGCGCTGCACTAGCGCCGCCACAGGACCCAGTACGTCACGGGACGGCAAAGACACAAACTATCCGTGTCTAAGTTTTTATATGTGTGCTCTGCGTGTCTACGCATATTTTATATGTGTGCGTGCCTATAAACACGGCACACTGATGTAATAAAACCACGCACACAAACACACAAGGTAGGCAGTGTCTTTTTACGAAGATATACGAAGGTACGAAGGTATTAGGTACGAACCGAATTCGGAACTACATCGAAAGTCGAAACTGAAGTTGAATATATGCGACCAATTTAAGAAGTGTGATAATGTATACAATTTTGTAGCGGTAAAGACCATCTGCAAATAGTATCATTATTCGTTTGTTTTGTTTTGGAAATAACAAACGTTTACTTTGAGGTTTTTGTTTTTTGAGAAAATTAATAATGTTTACTACGACAATTTGCAAGTGAAGTGTTTTGAGAGTAACTAAATAGATTATGTATATCATCAGTGTATTTTGTAAGATAATAAGGCATACCTAATTTAACGAAAAATTCTTATTTTTGTTTTATGAATAAACTTTTATCAAACAGAGAGTGATAGGAAAAAGGCCGATATATAAATGGATCTATACCGGAATTTGTAATACACAAAGGTAAAGTTAATCATTAATTACATAATATAGAATACTAGTTAGGATATCATAGGTACCTACTTTGACAATTATTTTATAGATAATATGACCTATGTTCGTGATATGTTTTCCATTATTTTGCGGAAATACTATGTATCTCCAATCAAATATCAGTACTGCAATATGAAATATTAGTTTTTATGACTTATTATCATTGCAATATTTCTGCCTACCCTGTCCAAAAACTCTGTGCACGCCCCTGCACCTACATATATTTAGTTTTAACGACTTCACCTGCAGCCTTAGAGTCTCATTCGTACTTACATACGTACACACACGCACACATGCACGCACGCACATACGAATAATCGCGTACTCGCATACGTTCTCATGTACAATATGAAATTATGATAGTTACTTACGCATCCGCATACATACAAACACACATTCTATCGAAATGACAGTTATTAATAAATTCAAACACAATTTATTAATTCTGTTAAATTCGATTCTTTACAAAAAATTTAGTTTTAATCTTCTTATATATAAAAATGAATCGCAAAATGTGTTTGTAAGCGCATAACTCGAGAACGGCTGAACCGATTTCGATAATTCTTTTTTTATTATATTCCTTGAAGTACGAGGATGGTTTTTATGTAGAGAAAACGTAAATATGTACCACGGGCGAAGCCGGGGCGGACCGCTAGTTTATTATAAATCTAACTTAATACATATATAACTAACCTCCAACATCTCTGAGCTGATGTATGCCGGGCACTGCGCCTATTTTGTCCACTTCGTCCAAAAACACAATCCCAGTTTGTGCGCGTTCCACACTGAAAGTATTAATTAGATATTTAAAATTTGGTCTTCTCAGTTATTTAGATCAATTTAATTGTATTGTTTATTGTACATTTCAATAAAAATAAAAAAAATAAAACAATAAAAAAATATTCGTCGCAGGTCTTGGTCCAGGTATTTATTTTTAGATATGAATTTTGTAGAGAATTACACACCACAAATTATAAATTATTCATGTTGTGGAAACATGAAGACGATTGCCACAGTGACACGAATGATATACAGGAAGACGTGTGAAAGAAAAGGGAGAGGTATGATACCGGCAGACAGTTAATACACGGAGACAGTTAACACAGGGAGACGGTCGATACAGGGAGACGGTTAACACAGGGAGTCGGTAAACACAGGGAGACAGTTAACACAGGGAGACGGTTGACACCGGTAGATAGTTAACACAGGGCGACAGTTAAGACAGAGGCCGTTCAAACAAACAGACTCACTTGAAATTAGCATCTTGCAGCAGCTTAGCGATGACGCTCTCAATGTCCTCGCCGACGTAGCCCGCTTGTGTGAGTGTGGTGCAGTCGCAGATCGCAAACGGCACGTCCAGGCAGGCTGCTATCGTTTGTGCTAGTAGCGTTTTACCTGGCGAGAGAGTTATTATTGTGTGATAAAAGCGATTATGATTTTTAAAAAATATTACAACGTCTTGGTATACATACAAATGCACGAATGGGACACACGTATTTTACATATAAGAGAAAATTATGTCAATTCTTATCTGAGCCATTGTTTCTGTCTAAATTGGTGCACATTAAAAAACTAAAAACTTTCAAACTCGCTGTAGTATAGTTAGATACTAGCTAAACTACTACAACACTTCTAAATTAGTTGATATAAAGAAATTCGTACATTACAAAGTATATTAAAAAAATTAAATACAGACTTGTTATCACTTCTTTATAAAATACACACCGACACAAGTCCAACCAAAAATCCCATTAAAAATAACTCCAACGTGAAAAAGTAGCGCTATTTACCTCTTCACAAACACTTTACACAATCACATTATTTTTGAAGTGAAACTTCTTTATCGGGGTTGGACAAAAATTTAGTGTAACATTTTTGCGTTACGCCGTACGCGTGACATTTTTGCGTTACGCCGTACGCGTGACATTTTTGCGTTACGCCGTACGCGTGACATTTTTGCGTTACGCCATACTCGACATTTTTAAGGTCATAAAGAAGTTTCACTTCTTACGTGTGTACTCTAGTACACGCATACCTTTTTCGTTTTAATTTCCCCAAGTCCCAACTCACCACTCC
Source organism: Colias eurytheme (assembly GCA_907164685.1). Classification (NCBI taxonomy): domain Eukaryota; kingdom Metazoa; phylum Arthropoda; class Insecta; order Lepidoptera; family Pieridae; genus Colias; species Colias eurytheme. The sequence continues at coordinate 3,879 of CAJQZN010025920.1, forward strand.
CCGTAGGTCCCAATAGCAGCACGTTACTCTTTTCCAACCTTAGCTCGTTACTGTGCCGCTCGAGTATCTCACCACTGGGAGTAGTGGTTCCTGTGGTCTGGCTGAGGTGCAGGAGGTCTGGAAGTTACAGACAGATAATAAAATGAAAATGAAAATGAAAAATATATTTATTTCATACACACAATTTTCAAATACAGAAAGTGGATGAGTCAGTCAATAAAGTTAATAATATTTAACTATGTATAAAGTTATAGTTATGGTTAGGGGGCGGGGCCGGTGTCGCAGCAATATGCCCAAAAAAAGAACAAGCTGTAGCGGTGCTGTATACGTACGACACTTACAATCTAGTGTGCGAACGAATAGTCGCTCTCATATTTTTGTGTGATGACACGCACACAACGCGAAGTATTGTTTTGATTTTGTTTACTGCAGTTGTGTGCGTAAATTTGTAATGAGACACGGTTTCGTACTCAGCGCAAGCGATTGGCATCTCTCTAGATCTCTATGATTGTATGGCTAGATAATGAGCTTTCAATAGGGACTTAAAGAACAAAACGTTTGTGCACGTCGGATACTTGTACTATAGTTTAAAAAAAATGTGGAACATATTTCATATACGGAGGACCTACTTATATTAAGCTTATATGTCATCAGTACGATATATTTTCTCATAGAAAATCGACAATATTTTGTTTTTTGACTAACCTTTATGCGCCTGATGCAGCGGATGGTGCGTGTCGGTCGCAGAATTACTAGTGACATTATTGTAGATCCTCTTGTAATGATTGTACACGGCTACAGAGAGCACCTTCTTTGCGAACTCCTGCCCTACCACGTGTTTATTGAGATATTCGAATATCTTCTTGGGCGGGGGCGGTGGTTTTCTGCAATTAATAGAGAAAATATTGTCTAAATTATTCTGTTAAAAACAATTAATTTTTAAGATCGATCTAGCAGAATCGAATTCAAAAAATTGCATCATTATTTCAATCAAACAACACATTACCATATTATCATATAAAACAAAGAAATATTACTATCAAATAAAGCCTAGAATAATTTAGGTAAACAATAATATTTTCCCAATCGTACGATACTACGTAGATCATGCGCAGACGCGAATAACCGATTGTATAACATGCTAATAGATAAGAGAGATAAAACAATGTCTTCGATAAACGAGTTTAATATGCATATAAATTGAAATAATCTTTATATCTCATATTGCAACATGTTTTAAAACAATTGTTATCATTTAAATTTTACAAACAATATCAATCTTGATGTATTTACTAGGAAAAAGTGGTCCTTTAGTAGTGTTCGCGAAGTTTCCTACCGAAATTGAAAAACTATTTTAATGTACGTAAGATGATATTATTATGATTGATAGCATATCTAATTATCTAGACTTGAATAAATAAATCTCAAAAACCAAACCTAGAATTATTTCTTTTCAGTAAAGTGTACCATAAAAATGCATAGTTTGTATATCATATCTTCTTTTCGGTGATTCGCCTTAGCTTAATCATTAGTCATTGCTTGATTACAGCTATAACATTTTTCTACACAAGATTATCACGGCTTACATTCACACACAATTATCTCACTGTACAATGACATTGTACTGCGATACTAGCAATTATCACTTTCACAGGTCAACGAAACTCGTGATACAAAGTTCACTTTTATACACTCCCTATCCTATTATAAATGCGAAATAGCTCTGTGAATCTGTGTATATCTCTCTTTTTAACGTCTAAATCATTGAACCAATTAGAGTAAAATTGAGTTCAAAGATAGTTTCAGAGCCGAGCAAAGGTCATAGGATAGTTTTTAACCTGGCAATCCTACGGGAACGGGAACTATACAAGTCTTTCTTTCTTCTGAACGTGCCATAGAATAAAGAAATTCAGTAGATATATACTACGTTAACAAAGGTAAGAAAACCATCTTCAGATCATAAAAATCATTTCAACAAATTGTCACCACACTTTCTCTATTTAAAATGTAGATTAAACTTCACTCGATGCAAAACGATTACCATAATTTAGGTTAAGCGAAAATGTTTGTGAAAATGGCCAAATTGTACAAGCGCATTCACTATTATGTTCAAAAGTGGTATTTTTTTCATTTCACCGAAACGCTTTTCTAATATGTATTGTCTATTTGGACAATAGTCCTTTATACTGTACGAGGAACACTCATTATTCAAGACAATGGAGTTATGTGGAGGAAATTGACTCGCTCAAAGCGGAATCGAAATGAAGCTTCGTATTTGTGAAGAACACATCTAGTAAGAATAGACGATAGAGATATATCTTTGACGCAGCGTCATTGGTTTAAGAAGCTGTAGTTGGAATCTCTTTTCGAAAACGAACTTTTTATTTATGAATTTTGTTAAAAAACTTTGAAGTACATAATAGTGTAACAACAATTGCACGCCTCATAAGCGAAGCGTTGAGGTGGGTACTACTGTCACTTCGCGCAAAACATCTGATTTTTCAAACTTAAAATGTCTTTATGTATCATACATTGCACTTGTAAGATAATACATACACACACATATTAAGAAAAAACACTATTTTTAACATTCATGATATTTTTGATGTCATTTTTAGGGTTCCGTAGCCAAAATGGCAAAAACGGAACCCTTATAGTTTCGTCATGTCCGTCTGTCCGTCTGTCCGTCTGTCCGTCTGTCACAGCCGATTTACTCGGAAACTATAAGTACTACAGTGATGAAATTTGATGGGAATATGTGTTGTATGAACCGCTACAAAAATATGACACTAAATAGTAAAAAAAAGAATTGGGGGTGGGGCCCCCCATACATGTAACTGAGGGATGAAATTTTTTTTTTCGATGTACATACCCGTGTGGGGTATCAATGGAAAGGTCTTTTAAAATGATATAAAGTTTTCTAAAAAACATTTTTCTTAAAGTGAACGGTTTTTGAGATATCAGCTCTCAAAGTCGTAAAAAGTATGTCCCCCCCCCTCTATTTTTATAACTACGGGGTATAAAATTCTAAAAAAAATAGAGGTGATGCATGCTAATTAACTCTTTCAACGATTTTTGGTTTGATCAAAGTATCTCTTATAGTTTTTGAGATAGGTTGATTTAACTGTAATTTATTATATTTGCTGCTACGGAACCCTTTGTGCGCGAGCCCGACTCGCACTTGGCCGGTTTATTGTTATTTAAACTAGTTAAAAAACAGTTTAAAAAAGTTCTGTCTTGGACGTCCGTGTGTCTGTATGTGCGGAGGATTTTCTTGTTAACACGATAGCGACCGAAATACTTTACTAATCGAGTCTTTTTTTTCTCTTACGCTTGAGTATGCTCAGGAATAGAACCCTTTCATTTTTCAGGGTCTGATTCGATGTGGTTTAATTGTTATTAAATAAACAAAAATAATAATTAATAAATAATTATTAAAAAAAAATTATGAGGCGTGCACTTTTGGATTTTCCAAATTTTTTTGACTGTATGCTTGTTCTGGCTCATCTCCGAAAAGGATGATTATATACTCGTAAAGTAAATCGATAAACTACGAAATAGTATTATGCAGAAGATACACAATTTATAAACGACGTAATAAACAAAATGCACATAATAAATTACACACAAAATGAGTTATGACTAATACAAAACATGTTTCTATTAAACACACGTGTCAAAAATTTGGCAATGAATGAGGCTAAATTTGATTGAGCAACATTTTAATATCAATGAAATTAAATTCATTTTTAGGTGCCATTTAAAATCCTACTAATATTATAAATGCGAAAGTTTGTGTGGATGTGTGTGTGTTTGTTACTCTTTCACGAAAATACTACTGAACCGATTACAATGAAATTAAGCACACATATAGAGAGTAACTTTGATTAACACATAGGATAGGTTTTATCCCGGAAATCCCACGGGAACGGGAAATATGGGGATTTTCTTAGAAAACGCGGGCGAAGCCGGGGCGGACCGCTAGTATGATATAAATAAATTAATTTGTTTTGAGACAATTTTGAAGTGTAGATTTTATAACATCGGCAAGGTTATTGAAGATATGACAAATGATAGTTCATTCACTCTATTTTCGTGTATGTACGTGAAATTTTCGTTAGATAGTGTGTGATAAATGACCCTTAGTAAAAACCTGTCGAATCAAAAAAACATATACAGCGAGGAAATTTTCGATGGGCCTTGGAGTAATATTTGTATCGAATAGGTATACATAAAACATTGTATATGTATCCCGGGTCAACTCGGGCAGAGTTAGAACATAAAGCTAGTATATAATAGTACAAGTTTAATTCCGATAACAGGCAGATGTATCAGGCGATTGAATAGTGTACCTAGTATCTTATGTAGGCCACGCACTAATTTCGTAAACAATTTTATATAACTTCCTTCCGAGATCCATTACATACAATGCGAATTAAAATTCGTTCCCAAATTTATTCAGCAGGAAAATGAAATGTGTTACACACGTCTTATTTACATTATTCAACATCAAAAACAGAATTGTGTCAGAATACATTTCTTTACGCAACCGAAGTAAGTAAAAGATATTTGTATACTTAACTATTTATTCTTAATTTTCTGCCTTCTTCGATATTTATAAGTATCTTTATAGTACTACAGTTTGGATGTTTATAAACATTACAAAACACAACTATAAACGAATAAAGTTTTTATAACAAAACATGATACATATCACCCTACAAAAACAGACAACAAAATCTACGCTAAAATTTTAAAAGATTAACGTAGATTTGATTTGCTCTTTTTGCAAGGTTGAATAATTTTGTGTCCTATTTTCGAAATGAAAACTTCTTCGACGAACATAAATAAATTGTGTCTGTTATAAAAACCTTAATAGTTAGCCTATGTTTTATTTTGGTTATTCAGCTACCTACATACCAAATTTAATTGTAATCGGTCAGTAGTATTTGCGTGAAAAAGTAACAAACATCCATCTACCTATCCTCAGAAACTTTCGCATTTATAACATTAGTGGGATTGTCACCCTTACCTATAGAACCCAGACTTGTTCTCAGCGTTGTCTTTGATGCTCTTCTTGGTGTCCACCTCGCTGAGCACCACAAAGAAGTGGTGGCACTTGTCGCACTTGACGAACCGCGTCGAGCTGACGAACGTCTCGACGTGTGTGCACGGATCGCCGCATTTTGGGCACGTTAGCACACCACTGCCCGACTTCTTGCCTCCTGAAGATCCTGGAAGGTTGGTTTTATGTACATTGTAGTTTGCTGAATGCTAATCTATATAAAGCTGAAGAGTTTGTTTGTTTGAACGCGCTAATCTCAGGAACGTCCGATCCTCGCTCGCTTATAGCCTTCCTCGATGAATGGGCTATCTAACACAGAAAAATGAAGGACTACACCGAAGGCTATAAGCTATATATCATCACGATAAGACCAACAGGAGCGGAGCCACATGCGTGAAGCCGCGGAGCGCAGCTAGTTTATGCCATAGGTACCTACAGGTAATTCAGCTGGTGGTTCGGTAGATAGTAAGTGAATTGAACCGCTCGTAAATAGGGGTATGACCTCTGCAAATAGGTCGGAATATGGCAGGAGTAAATGGGCATTGCAATATTGTAAGGTTCGTTGAGTTGGAATAGATACAGCTGGAGTATGAAGAAATGTTGTTTGAGAAAATGCAGCGCATTAGAAATTAAGATACGCTAATTCTGAAGTGGTAGTGCCTATCCAATATTTGGGAACATAACAATGTGTGATATAACTGAACAATTTTTAATTGCGTGAGGTATATGATGGGTGAGATATTTCGAAAACCGATTCAAATTAGATACAAATATTTCAAGTGTAATTATTTTTAATCAGTCAAACAATCACAATGTTATAACAAACGAAGTAACTTTCTTTGCTCTTATTACACAATCTAATCTAAATCCCTTTTATACGTGATTGCGATACATCGCATATGTCAGATCATGTTTCTGTATCATTAAACATTGTTTAACTTTCACCCATTCTCTGTATTTCTAATAGTTAAATAAACAATTTTGAAACTAAATCAAACAAAGAAAACTTTCTTGATTATACTATGTAGAAAGGAAATCGGAGTGCCTTTACTAAGTGAGGAAAATGGTACTTGCATTATGCAATGTTCTAGTTCCCTTGCGGTTTCTCCATATCACAAATTACTCTCGATCACTACATTTAAGTACCCCAGTAATAACTCCTCAATTAACATTTCGTACATCACAAGAATGTCACTGAGCAGCGATATCTTTGAGATTATGATGTTCGGAATATTTATTACTTAATTACACGGTTGCTAATGATAGTGCCCTTACAGCAGACCATAATCTCTGTCTGTCTGGTACGAGTTAATCACGTCGACGTGTCGGGGAAGAATTATCACCTGTCCGTAAAGTTATGAGCCGTTAAAGGTAATGTGCAATGAATCGAAATAAATGTGAAGTCAGTGTGTTTTCTGTAGAATCAAGTCTTTATTAATCCAATTAAATCGTTGAAAACTTGACAGTTCTCTGGAGCTTCTGTTTTACTTACTAATTGGATATCGTTTTGTTTCACTTTCTTTTGTACTGTGCAGGACCAGTGATTTGTTCGTTATTTATATATCACAAAGTTCTCTCTCGATTTAAAATCGCATGAGGGTTGCATCTTTTGCTGAATCAAATACAGAACAAAAATGAAAGAAGCAAGGGAAGTACCGTGTGATAAAACTATATTAAATGCGATTAGATCTAGAAGTGGAATTTTAGATAGCAGTAGTAAAATTCATTTAGCTTATTGCTCTTATCATCTATTTGATTTGACTGTACAATTCCGTACTGATTGTTCGCCAAAACTATTTCCTCCCTAGCACTGCCACCTCGGTGTCGTTCACCTCTCGCCCATTTGTTTATCAATTCTTTATTCTATTATTTACATTCGGGTCACATATTGTTATATATTTTACGTTATGCCTTTTATCTACAATGTTGCTGCCGGGTGTGATAACCGATAGTACTAAAAATAATAGTACATTATTATTATCATGAACTACAAAAAGGTGAGGAATATTCCGCTTGGATCAATAGAAGTCATGACAAATAACGTGAAAGTTTAAATTTGTCTAGAACCAAAGTTATGCCTTGATGACTTGATGGATATAAAATTATACCTATAGATACAATACATCATGACCAAACAAATTATTCATTCGTATAGGCACCCGAGCAAAACCTATTTCACATTTTTTAAGGTTTTAACAATAAAGGAGAATCCAATCATCATCAAGTGTTTTGTAACAATTGGAAAAAGGTTCGGAACGAGAGAACCTCATTTTCTTTTATATTATTGCAAACCCTTTACCAAAAGCTGTTCAAACATTCCTTTTTATCTTCTCTTTAATCCTTTCCCAATTTTCCATTTAAATCATAACTCATCTCAACAAACTCAATCTCGGAAACATAACGACCTACCTTACCTAACTGTCCAGGTAATTTTACATTCATCAAATTTCAATGTATTGGTAGATTGGATACCTATACGCTATCTTGTTCTTTAAAAGCCGGTCAAAATGAAGTCTGCACTGACTCTTAATCACTAGATATATATTTAGTTTGTCCATCGATTAACATTAACCTTGTTACGGATTTCGTAACGACTTCTGAGCAAGGCGTTTGACCCGCTTGGGTTTTTTCTAAGTCGAGTTCGTAACCTTGCTGTTTGAAATGGTGGTAGTGAGGTTAAACGTGAATGCATATCTTTATATGTACGAAGGAAGGCCACAGTTAAAGCTGCAGCCGACACAGATTTTCGTTTTCGACATAAATATATTTAGTATGTGCTTGTCCAGATTGTAAGCTGTGTGCCAAACTGCTTCATTTAAATCTATTTTGGCGGCTATTTCTACTTGACTGTGTAAGAAACACTATAAACTTTACATTTTTCTGTCTGCTTTCAAACGGGATAAAATATTTCAACATTTTGCATTCTACGGCTGTTATATTTGATGATACCTGTTATTTAGAAGTTTTCCAAGTCTTCTATTCTTTCAACTGCTACCTACAGACTTGGAAAAGTTCTATTGTTTTTGATTCTATCAGCAAAGGGAAGACAATCTCACCTGTGCTAGACGCATCTTTCCCCGAGTGCGGAGGGCCGGGCGGCTGCTCCGTGGGACTTTTGCATAGCGCCGTGCTCGTGCTGAGCGCGCGCGCGCCGGACCGCCGCAGGCCACGGCATGTTTGTGCAGGACCTGGTGATACGATGTTGTTATTATTACATGTATTGTTTAAAAGAAGCCTATTTCGCTATTTAATAGTGTAGTTTTCTCTTAATGAAATAATTTTTCAGAAGATTATTTGAATACAAAATTAGAAACATTAAGTACTTCTTTTCAATATTAGTATCTAAATAGGTAGGTACCTATAGATAGTATACAGAAATCTTACGCAAATTATCATCAGGGAATGAAGATTGTATACCTAGTAGATAATTAAACCATATTGTTGAACTTTTTGTCAATTACGTATGTAATAAGATTACGTTTATAACTTTGGAAAATCGACATAGGTACATAATATTTTAAATCTTATTACTAGAATAATTTCAATTGAACAGTTATGTGTACATAAATTTATGTAGATCATAACAATGTCGCGAGTTGCGTAGGCACCTACGTCAAATACATGTTAGATAATGTTTACTTTAATTGTTAAGTACATAACGTAACGTTGGTAATTTCTTCCGGATCAACAATAAAAACAATGTAAGTTACCTACTACCTATATTATTATACTATACTTTCCCTGTCATCTAACCGTTATGGTTGTAAACAGAACAGACAGACAATTTTATTTATATACGTTAATTAATATAGTGCCAAATGCCGTGTAAACATTTAAATAAATATATGTTTATTATTCAAAAAGCGTATAAGAGATTACCAATATACAGTGTGTCCGGACATGACATACCGATATTTGAAGGGGCTATTCTCCAGGTATTTTTATCGACAATTCAACCCCTCTACAGTCCCCTACCTCACCCCCCTCAAAATGGCAAACCTATCAATTCGGATAGTGAATTTATGAAAATTGTAATAACTTCGAAAGTGAGTGTCACAAAATACTAAATTTGGTTTTATTTGAACAATAACAAGTTATTCTAGGGACCACTAAACAAAGGAGAATGGGCAAATTGGGCCTGAAACTTGGGCTAAGACCAATACACACGAAATATTGTTTTTGTGATAGATCATTACACATACCTTACGAAAAAAATAAAATAAAAAAATAAATCAACCGGGTTCTTGTACAGTCAAGGCAAAAAGTTTTATTTATTTGGCTATTATTTTCCGCACAATAACGGTGTTTTTAATTCGAGTGAAGTAAATATAAATCTAAATGTCACTGGAGTGACTGAGTTTAACCACAAAAAACTACGTTCTAACTACGTTGAATTATAATAAACACGGTATAGGTACATGTTACAAAACATAATATTAGTGTATTTCGGTTATTAGAAGGCTTAAGATTAGTACGATTAGTATTTGTAAGTGAAAGTGAATTGGAGTAAGATAAAGATATTGTCATTGTCTTTTTTAACAGTTATTTATTGCAAAAAAATATTATACACAAAGAAATAAAACTTGATGTGACTGTACAAAAACCCGGTTGATTATTTTTTTAAATATATTTTTCCCGTTATGTATCTGTTATGATCTATTATAAAAACAATATCTCATGTGTATTGGTCCAACTCAAGGGTTCAGGCCCAACTTCCATAGTAAAATGCCCATTCTCCTTTAATTGATAAGAGTGATGAAACATACTTAAAAAAATTCGAAAACCATTTTGAGGGGGGTGAGGTAGGGGACTGTAGAGGGGTTGAATTGTGGATAAAAATACCTGGAGAATAGCCCCTTCAAATATCGGTATGTCATGTCCGGACACACTGTATTTAAGTGCTTAGCATAACACGATGTGTCCTAGAATACACTATTATAATTAATGAGAATGCACTAAAAGTTATGGAAATGATAATACCTTTTAAGCGAATTGCGTTTCAAGGTCACTTGCGCAAGCGCAGCCTTACTTTAACATTGTTATTTCATATTTTTAGTGAATAAAATATAATTATACAATAATACTTAAAATTACATTCTATTTATATTGTTTTGCTTATTATGTTATGAAACTGCCTTTCAAATTTCGCCAAAATGATGACGAATTTTAACTTTAGAAGAAGCAACAATATAGATCGCTTCTAACTTACACTTTTATTCGCTTGTAATTAGATGTAGACATTTTTTTCGCTTACAATTTAAATACAACATCAATTGTTATAAGTTTTTTTTTTTATTTTTTATTAGTATCCAATACGACTTATAAGTTATACGTGAGTAGGAATATTTAATACTTTTACAGCAATAATCCTGATCTATAAAAATACCTAAGTACATAACCTCCAACGCATATGAATAAAATGTTAAAAACCCCAAGGCACGAAATATTTCGTACTTTCCTCAATATACCTTATTTTCATCTCCAAATAAAAAACAAGTAGGTAGTTAAACATTGTAAATTTCTCGTTAAACAAACAAATAAATAAACGAATGATGCACATGCAATGTTTAGTATTCAAAAAGAATAAAGTTCGCAGCTCGTAACTTTGGTGAAAACAAAAAAAAACAATAACACACAAGATATAATCAGACACTTTCTCTGCTTAAATTTTATATCCATTTCAAAGTGCTGAAATTTAAGATTACTTAATTTCATCTTAATCTTATAATTGCATTTGAAAATCAAACAATAGCAAAACTTAATTAAATTAACGTGCTTGAAAAAGTCTCATTGAGTTGTCAATTTTATTGTATTTATATTATTACTAGCTTTCCGCCCGCAGCTTCGCTCGCTTTGTCTAAAATCTAATAAAGTAAACACTCAAACTTCCTCATGAATCAATCTATCTCTTTGAACAAACCTGATCAAAATCCGCTGCGTAGTTTTTAAGATCTAAACATACAAACACACACACAACGGAAAGCGACTTTGTTTTATACTACCTATGTAGAAGAAATATTATAAACTATCGACCCGCCCCGGCTTCGCACGGGTGCAATGCTGATACTAAAATACACTACAGAAAAATTGTGAACGTTGTATAGGTATAAAAATATAGCAGCCCGCTCCGGCATCGCACGGGTATAAAATACATAGCCGGGCGGCCGCAAACGCTACGTCCCGCAATTGCACGCCTCATAAGTAGGGCATGCACCCGGGTTTACCCGGTTCCGAAAAACCCGGGTAAACCCGGGTTTTTTGATGATTTTGAGAACCGGGTTTGAATAGTATGAAACCCGGTTCTCCCGGTTCCAACCAAAATATTAAAATATAAAGTATTATTTATATTTTGCTGCATTATTTTAACAAATTTATTGTATCTGGCAACGTCAGACTGACGTGCATCGCGAATTTTCGTGCCACGCCTGAAGCGTGGCTCTGATTGGTTGCCTAACCTTAGATGAAGTTTCCTACGGTTGTATTACCACAGAATACATAATAGTAGCTAAACGCTACAGAACGGACACTCTCCGCCTCCCGCCAAAATTAAACTTACCTCACCCCCGCGCGATCAGACATAAAATGGGCCATATTTTTCTGCAAGGACGATACGCAACGAAGATTGACAACATTAATCAAATTGACTTAAAGTAATTTTATTATTTTGGATTTGTGATTATCGTTTTTCGTAGAAAATGGTTAGATATTGTGCTGTTTACGGATGTATTTAATCAGAAAAACGCGAATTTTTTTTTACGCTAGTCACAAATGTGCCAACCATAAAGCGTTAACACACACATTTGCAGTCTCTACAGTGTGACTGTCAAAACGATCATTTTGTATGGAGTGTCCGGGGTGTGGTATTACCAAAAAAATAGGCTTCGAAAATGACAAAAATTAGGCTACAGAAATATTTTTATTAGATTTGTCGTGAATTTGAAAAGCTGTTGATTTTACTGTTTCATATAATGATCCAGTCATGTTTTTTTTTTTGGTATCAAGCTGAAATTTATATCGAATACTCAAGTCTTCGGTCCATTTTATGTGAAAAAGTCAAACTCACAATCCAACGCATCAAAAGATACAGCCGTAAATGCTGAAAATTTTCGCAAATTTCGACATTCGCATGGGACTCAAAACCTACAGCTGGGTACTTTTCATGAACACAGAGCCGTTAAATTTGGTAAAAGTAATGTCTTATAACACATGATAAAGGAAAAATTTCTAGAAACATAAATTTTAAAGTTACAACATTATAAGAAATAGGTTTGTTCGGAGCTCTGGGAGCGCGAGTCCGACTCGCACTTGGCCGGGTTTTTGCAATTAATGAATAAGGTTTAAGTTTATATGTGATATTATGATAACAAGGTACTTTTATAAGACTGATAAATAAAGAGAAGAATTGAAATTTTGTTTCTGTATTAATTTAATAAAAAAAAATGTGTGCGTGTACTATAGTGTACACACGTAAGAAGTGAAACTTCTTTAAGACCTTAATTAAAAAAAAATAATTTACTATATGCAACTTTACAGAAATACGTCGAATCA
>CAJQZN010025922.1:0-10533 GCA_907164685.1 Colias eurytheme
CAATCTATTCTTAATATTATAAAGCAGAAGAGTTTGTTTGTTTGTTTGAACGCGCTCATCTCGGGATCTATTCCGATTTGAAAAATTCTTCTTCGGTGTTAGATAAGCCCATTTATCGAGGAAAGCTAAAGGCTATATTATATTTATTTATTTATTTACTCTTTATTGTATAACATATTACAATGAAAGTACATAAAACAAAACAATTTAAAATGTACAAACGGCGGCCTTATGGCTCAAAGCCATCTCTGCCAGGCTGCTTATACCATCACGCTAAGACCAACAGGAGCGGAGCAATGTGGGTAAAAACGCGGGGCACAGCTAGTTTATTATAAAATTAAATGTATTTTATTAATTAATCGTAGCACCGACAAAATGGCACAAGTTAATAATATTATAATAAACATTTAACATTCTGCATTACGCATTTATAATTTTTTTGATAAAAAATATAATTTTAATGTAAATAAGATTTTTCCCACTAAAACATAATTTTTAAAAGAAAGTCCAGTTACAATAAATACCAAAAGACTTGCAAAATAAGTGCTCGAATGACATTTTCACCAATAAAAGAAGTAAGATCTAACTGGGAAGTTCTTTCGAAGTTCTTTAAAGCATTCAAAGTATTTCATAAAAACATAAAAGAAGAACTTGAATAATCCTCAATGTCGAAAGAATAAAATTAGAAAAGAAACTTGGGGATGCAATTACTTAATAAGATGTAATTTGTGTACAGTTTTATACTAGCAAATGCTTCAACTTCGCTTGTGTTACGTCATAATTTTAAAACTAAACAACCCTTACTTAATTCTTAATTCTATATTAAATCCTTAATTACATCTTATAATAGATCTGCTATAAACGAATTTTGCGTTGAAATTAGTCAGTAAGAAATAGGCCATCTATTCAGAATAAGCTCTTAGACAAACATAAATCTTTTTTAAGGATTTGGTAAAAAAAACCTGTATAACTTGTATAAATTTCCTTAAAAGCATTAACGGCCTTACTAATAAAAAGTTAAACAATGGATAAATTTCTACCATTTTCTACCATAGCTATAGCTGTGTCCTGCTCTTGCTCACATGAAACGTCAATCATAAAAACAAGACAGGTTATAGCAATAATAACTAATCCATTGCAAAGCGAATGGGTAACATTTTATTAGTAAGACCGTGTGTATAAACGATCAATATGCCAAAATTTCTAAGGATATTTCGTTATAGCATTACAATACTTATTAGTAAAACGTAATATTTTCCGTCATACATCAGTAACACGACAATACATCCAAACATGAAGAACTCGTAGGTACAAGTCGTTACTTATATTAAATTTATTTCAATATCGGTATTATTCAATAAAAGCTTCCTTATAACTTACTGAAACTCGCGCACAAAGTCCCTGTAAGCTACTTTGATATAGTATTCAAATAGACCCGGCGACGCAAGTTTTGATTTTTATTTTTATTTATTCGAGAAACTTTGCCGACTTATGGCATTATACAGAGTTAGATGCAAGCGACTTTCTTCAGAATAATTTTATTTTTAAGACTGGATTTGTATGCATCGTAAAACTAGATTTTCATTATGGAATGCTAAATGTACTTTCATTTGCGATTCAGAATTAATTTGTACCACAATTTGTACAGTGAGATCCAGAAAGGGCTACCTTATTAATGTTATAATTTTTACACGGCCTCGACAAAGAAGGTTAATGATCGTGATATGTATTTCTACGATTTTTCTGTTAATGTTTTCATATGAGTTGATTTATCTGTCAAAATATTCATAAAATAATATGAAACTGCATCTATTTAGGTTTTTATAAGACCCACATGCAAAAAATATACAGACGGTTAATTTACTATGCGTCTGGTATTCGGGAGATTATTTTTCCGACCCAAATATCGACCAATAGAATTGCATCATTCGACGTCACGTGGTACAACCTACATGGTATTTATACTGATAATTTTTTGAAAATTTTCTCTGGTCGTTGACGTCAAACTGACAGACAAACACTATTTATTATTATTTATTTATAATTATCTGGCATTTCCCTCAAGGTTCCTTGCAAACAAATAAAGTCGTCAAGTTTTTCAGGAAAAATCACTCGCGCTTCGCGCTCGTGATTTTTTAACCTTGACTAAAAACTTGACTCCTTCATTTGTTTGCAACGAACCTATCGGAAAATACCCGATAATTTTGAAGCTATTGTAGTATTATAAGTGATTAATGCAATTGCAATTTTTATTGAAATAACATTGACAGATTATGGCAAGATAAACTATGCATATTAAACATTCAATTTATATGTTTCTTATCAACTTCAAAAACAGTATTTTATTAACCCTATATTAGCATTGACTTCTATAAACTTGAGCAAACACAATTTATGAGTTTGTTTAGGTCCGTAACGTGGCCTGGACTAAATTTAATTCTGCACCGTTCCATCGAACCCATACCACTTTTCATATGAGTAGTTCATAGTATAGAAGTTGAACTTCTAATATAACGCGGCCATTTTTAAAAGCAATGACGTCAACATTTTTAACAAACAAGCTGTTATTACCTTGTTTGTTGTCCGCTTTTGTGATAGACGCGAGTTAAGGAAATTGTTCGGATTATACATACTTTCTCTATGCCACAATTATAGCCATAGGGGAGTTACCATGATGTCTTTAAGCAGTATTGTTTCCAGTGTGAGTACATGATGGCGCTAGACGACCTATGTAGTTCCGCTTTGCTGTGTCATTTTGCCATACTGGAATAAATACTGCTATTAGACATCACGGTAATCTCCCTTATGAAAGTAGTAGTAGTAACTATATTACAAGTTGCTTCCATTATCCATCACGCATCAATTTAAAAGGGTAAATCTAGAACATCTTTGTAAGAAAAAAAAGACGTGTGGCACTCGGGGACTGCCGCGGTAAAGCTATTGCATGCTATGCCTTCAAGCCACACCTCCGCGCCCGTCGGAGTGGGGAGCGTGAAGGCCCGCGATAGAAGCTATGCAATAGCTTAAAAAAAAGTATACAAATACTCTATCCAACTATACTTAAATCATATTCTAATATTTATATAGGTATTGAACTAAACTTATTCAAGGAGCGCTTTGAATCGTCTTGCAATTAGGTACCTTCAGATCGGAAAGCAATTTCTACAGACAGAGAAGACGCGACACGAAATCTTACTACTATTTCATTACTCCACTTTATCGTCCAATAAATTCGAAATATATTTCATTAATAATATCAATAAAAAATGCTCTATGTATTGGCTTGTAAAACAGTAATAACTTGCCCTATAAGCTACAATTAATATCTTTCCACCAGCCAAAAACAAAAATGTATATTCGTCAAGAATATTTTTTACATAATTTAAAAAAATGTATATTCCACGAATTCAGTAAAAACACGCATAGCAACACCCGAAAAGGCAAATTAAAACTTCCAAGTACCAATTAGCTGAGTATACAACGAAAAATTGTAAAGGACTACTACAATTTCCATATAACTTTAAATAATAAAACCGTTACACAAGAGCAAATCTCAAAGGTTGGGAGTGTTCTAAATTTCTAGAACAAATGGAAACGTTCTGAGAACACTTAAATGGGACGCTTGTGTAAGCGACTGTAGCGAGCGGTTTACATTGAAGCGTATGAGCGGGAAGAGAATACGGTTACTAAGCCGAGGAGTTATGGATGTTGTGTGTGTTTTTTCTTTCGACGCTGTGACGTCATTTTTATAATTCGTTCGTTCTGTTCTCGTCAATATGACGTTGTTGGTTCTTGTGTTAAGTGCAAGGCAATCTTTTTTGCGCCATCCTTAAGAATTTCCTTTCCTACCAGGTTGCCTGGCAGAGATCGCTGTGTAGCAATAAGGCCGCATATTGTGCAAAACTTTTGTACCTCATTAATTTGTACCACATTTCCTACATTTTTTTGTACAATGAAGTGTTATAAATAAATAAAATGGGATAATTAACGTATTTTCGTGAATGTAAGCATGCTCAATCAATTAAATTAGGTATATATTTGAGAACAATACATAAAATATACAGCAGCAAGAGGAAATTCGCAATAAAAACAAAACAATATAAATCCAAATAGTTTTTTCATATTGAGTCAATTAATTTCTAAGTAAAAAACTATCCACGTTTTCTGCAAACATCAATTGACTTATCAATCGCAATACAAACAAGTTTAACTGATATTTTATGTATAAGCTGATTAGTGCCAGTAGAAAATTCTAGACGGATACAGACTATATTATCTATGACTGGAATCACAAGTCGTTTCTCCTTGAAAATTCGCATTTAAGTCGATGCAATAATATTTCTGCTTTGATTATAAAAGTACATCATTCGACGTTTGAGGTATAATTTTAAAATACATTTCAAAGACAATATTCTATTTATTTTTAACGAAATGTTCCCGGGAAATGTTTTTATATTTCTTTATTGTAGTATTTACTGATTCAATAGTCTTCGTTATTCTTATTCTAGGAATTTATGATACGTAATTTATATGGAATGTGGAAAATATTTTCGAAATATTCTTAAACTAAAGATGGAAACTAAAAAATGATTGTCGAAAATAAATATTGTAATAATAGTTCGTAACGCTTAGGTATGTAAAGATGCCTGAAATCAGTAATATGAGCAAAAATGTTTATTTATCAATTTCATTACTGCTTCGATTCTTGCAAATCGGTGTCCTTGCATTGCAATTCGGAGAGTGAGTCTTAGGAAGTATATTGAGCACTTAATCATCTCATAGTGTTATTTTAGCAATTCTAACAATATTCATGCACACATCAAGATTCCCCCTCTTTTTATAAGTCGGTTAAAATACACTGGATTTACTCGTTGGAAACGAAATACTCAAGCTGATAACCTTAGCACAGCTGTAACTCACGTTCCTTTGCTCCTTTCCTTCAAAGGACTGAAATAGATCCAAAGATAACTGACATTTTTGTTATATAAAAAGCTTTTTATGCCATTTTCATACCTTTTTGTGTTATTTATCGAAAATTGTTGAAGAATTTTTGCGCAATTTCGTAACTCTAAAATAATGTTATAAAGACGTATTTTGATCGTTTTAACATATCGATTGATGACTTTAATATAGGTATTATTGAATCTATACTTAATATTATAAAGCTGAATAGTTTGTTTGTTTGAACGCTCTAATCTGAGGGACTACTGGTCCGATGTGAAAAATTCTTTCAGTGCTAGATAGCCCATTTATCGAGGAAGGCTATAGGCTATATATCATCACGCTAAGACTAATAGGAGCGGAGCAATGCGGGTGAAACTGCGGGGCACAGCTAGTAATAAATATAACCTTACACTAATTTGATTAGAATATAATATGTATACCTATGCATGATATAAAAAAGTATCATGCTATAAAAATATCTTTGCAACTATTAGTACATTTCTCATATCAAACTGAAACATTTATTTCTTCTGCTGTCTTTTTAAACGTTTCATAGTTTCAACATGTACCACGGCACCGGTTCACAACTCAATCATGATTCGCGTATAAATTATTAAAAAGTTGTCTATATGCATTCTGCAACATGTCTAATATAATTTTATCTATACAAGAAGCATACAAAAATCCAATAACATACTAGCATCTTGGCGTACGCCTTGCTCCACTTGGCAGGCGAAGTCAATTTTATTTTACAATGACTTCAATACGGCTTTTAGAGTCTTAGCCCGCCTTTGTGGGGATTACACGGATCTGATAGACAAACAAAGCTATTGGGGATGAAGGATACTTGTGTTTCATAGAAATATAGCCTATAGATATAGGTATAAACAAAAGATTTCACTATGACGGTATGAACACTGGTTTGTAGTCTTAGTAACAGTACTATTTGTTCTAGCTGGTATGTAAAATACATTTGTGATGTGTTTAAACACGCATACTTTGTAAAAAAATAATGTCTAGTTATACAAAAATGAATCCCTATTTCCCTCGGTCATGGCATCACGCGTGAGCGGGTGGACCGATTTTAATAATTTTTTTTTATAATATTCCTTGAAGTACGAGGATGGTTCTTATGGAGAGAAAACGTAAACATGTACCACGGGCGAAGCCGGACGGACTGTTAGTTTATTATAAAGCCTCTTTTTCATTGTAGTTCATTTAGAAGAAAAAAACATAAAATATATTATCAAAAGTGGTATGTTATTGTTGAAATCGATAAGTAGTTCTTGAGTCTATTTTCAAAACAAATATATTCGTTTCATAATAATATAACCGTAGACCGTATAACCGTAACCGTAGACAGATATCTAGTATTCCTGCAAAAGAATTTAATGTACAGCTGTCAGCACGCCTCTTGGATCGTTTTAAGAAAATTATACACGCAACCCCAATTCACAACAAAACACTTATCCAACAAACAAGGGTTATAAATAAAATGGTTAATAAAATTGCGATGTCTTGCCCTTTCACCGAGGAACCCTAAAAAGTGTCGTAAAGCAGGCAAATTGCGAAGATACCGAATGTACATGGCAAATACATCTTGTGACACATCAAAATTTCTGGTACACGATGTACGAACTTGATTTTTATGGGAACGCAGTTGATTTTAGTGTAGAAGATAACGTTTATAGGTTTTCCTTCTGGAGACATGAAGATAAATACGGAATACTTTAAGATATCACAAACTTCTAAATTACAGCAGTGTCAAATAATTTTATCAAAAAAGTTTTTTTCTAGTAGAGCTGCTATTGAATAAAACCTGAATAATCTTCGTCTGAATCTATAGGAGAAGGTTTTCTTGTATACAGATTTATATCAACCATTTATTTGAGTCACAGTTTATTGTAAGACAAATTGAACTCATTGAGTTGCCTAAAGTTTCTGAATAGTTTTTTGGATCTTGCAAACAGTTACAAATAGCTCCGCATCGACCATATCTTTTTAGAGTCGCAACTTATTTCAAATCCAGACCAGCCAACCAATCTAAGTAAAATAATTGAATTTGAAATTGTAAGACTTTGTTCCCAAACAAACACCTTATTGTATGTTCGGTATGGTATGTTTGTATGGTCTTTCTTCTTCATAAACGTTTAAAATGTTGCAGGAAAAACACAAAGAACTATAAGAATCTTGAAATTAACCGACTCATCGATGGACATAGAAAAGTAAAGGAGATTGCCCAAGTGACTATGGCACTTGGTATCGCAATCAAACTTATTGTGTCAAGATGAAATATAGCTCAATTTAAAGCTTGATGTTAGTACTTTTAGAAACGATTAAAGTTTTTATGTAAATAAGCCGCAGTTCACGACAATAAAAATAAAACAATAGTTTTATTCAACGCTTCAAAAAAATACTTTATCGAGTTTATACTAACGATGAACGTTAAGTTTTACATTTATTACATAGGTAATATTTTAATTTACAAGACAAATGTGAAAAGTAAATCGTAATAAACATTATAATTCAAAATAAATAACGTCGAACAATGCGTCGAACACATTCATTCAACTATGACATAATATGACGCAGGACGCTTGCAAGAGAGATAGATATATGTGTCAAAACAGAAACTTTTACTTTTATTTCTATTTATTCGGTATAATTACGACTTAATAGTGATAAATATGATCATTATAAATACAAATAGGAATTAACAATATCACGAACACGTGACACAACTAGTATTTTACCGATTCCATACGTGGTCATACATGTTTCAAAAGAATAACTTTTACAATTATTTCAATTTATCCGGTATAATTAAGACTTAATATTGATACATATGATCATTATAAATACAAATAGGAATTAACAATATCACGAATACGTGGCACAACTAAAATTTTACCGATACCACCCGTGGTCATTCTCCTTTAAGATAATTCACTATTCAAATATACAGGATATTACAATAACTTATAAATAATTATAGTGCGAACCATTATATTAAATTATTCTAAAGAGCTAACGTAATCAACAGTTCATTAACATGGCTAATTACTACATGCATTTGGCCGTATTATTCTTTGCGTTGCAGGGATTTTAGCTTAATTACTCCTTGCTAATGCGCCAGTACTGTACGAAATGTAAATTTATTCTTTAGTGAATTTCGTGCATTATTTCAGTAATATGATGAGTCGTTACATTGAGGTTTTAATAATTTATACAATTTTATATCATACTAGCGGTCCGCCCCGGCTTCGCCCGTGGTACATATTTACGTTTTCTCTAAATAAGAACCATCCTCGTACTTCAAGGAATATAATAAAAAAAGAATTATCGAAATCGGTTCAGCCGTTCTCGAGTTATGCGCTTACCAACACATTTTGCGATTCATTTTTATATATAAGATTTTAAAGAGCAGGTTTTAATACATCCTAAGTAAAGACCAGATCGTTGGTATAAATTTCTATAATATGGGCACTGTATTATCTTCTCCTTGTTACAGAATAAACATAATACAATAAACATTATACGCAGGAAGTAATTTAGCACTAGGTCAGATGGAATTAATCACAGATTGCCTATGGGTTAACAATTTAAGTGAATATTGTGGAAAGGGTATGCTGAAGGCGACGTCCCTTTTTCGCAGTAATCAGATATCCTATCAGACTTCCTTATTACGCTATATTTCTCCATGTAGAATAACTCCATACAATTTTAGGTAGTTATTCAATTGAGTTGAGCAATCGAAATTTGACTAACGTTCTCGCGAAGAGCCTTTTGATTTTGACAGTGTCAAATTTGACGTAGATGATTAAAGGAACGGATTAATTGAATACGGAACAGTGGATTTTGTGCATTTGCAGTCTGTTCGATCGAATTCAATAGAAGCGCTTGATAATATCCTTATAGAGTCTTTTGATTGACAACGCAAAATGTATTACGCGGCATGCCTAAGCGAGCTTCATCTAATGGAACTGCCAAAACGATCAATTCTGAAATATGGATGGTAGCTGCACGCTGCACGCAAGCTGCTGAACATTTACTGCAGTTCTGGGATAAGGGAATTTCTGGATAAGCAATTTCCATAACCTTAAAATCTATATTATTCCATGCCCCATGTTCTGAAGCTAAATTTCCAAGACGTAACATTACTAGATATCTTGCTCCTAAATCACCAACTTCAAATGACTATATTTACATAAGACACCCGCCGATTTATCCCCCGCAATTTAGATAACCTTGATTCAGAATCTTGCAATAGATTTATTACAGTTTACCTAAGATCCCCTTTAATAATAGCTATAATTTATACGTTATACTGACATGACTTGTTAGGTAAGATTCGCTTAAGGCTGTATTCTATATGATTTGTGAGCGTACACACTTCCTCGAGATAGCAGTTAGGGATGTCAAAATAATTTACTGGAAAGTGATCTTTATTGTGTAGGGAATTGTTATGATAATGGCGTGGTGGGGTTGTCATGTTGTCAATTAAACTTGCGGGGAGTTTGATAAATCTGTGTCTTTAAGCCCGTCGACGTGTTTTTGAATACCTATTGGCATTGTATTGTTAAAAATATGTAAGCACCTAAATACTTGTGTATTTAATTTATAAGTATTGTTATTTTCCTTACTGTTTTCGTCTTAGTCTAAGGTCGCCATAAGCCTTCCATTAGGAAATAAATTTAATTTTTTCATAAGATAATCCTAGTTATATTGGGAAAAAGCAAATATTATAGGTTATATTTCTATAAAATAAACATTTATACGTAGCTGTTAAATAAGCTAATTAGATGTAGGTTAATGTTTTTAAACATTCCGATTAGGCGCTTATTAATAACTTTAATTAGTCGCCACCACTCGTAGAGATATCTACTAAATGTCAAAAGCTAATAGTTCTCATTAAATTTAATATTATTTTAATTAACTAAAACAAAAACAAAATAAAAGCAGGTATCTTATTATACCGCTCCAAAATTACTAAAACACATCAAATTAAAACTTATCAAATTTCATGAAAACAAATCTAATTTTATACAAAAGTAGAAATAATTATATAAAGAAGAAACAACCTATTATATTTTAATGAAGACAATCCATTTACTCGTAATTAAATCACCATTACACACATAGAAATAAAACTATTAACATTTGACCCTCAAGACAGAAGGAAAAGCTAGACGGAAACATACGATGGAAGTTAACAGTGTAACTCCACACTGCCTTTACTAACCCTTACTGAATAAAATATATGAACATACTTGTAAAGGTATATCTTGTTATTCTGTGATACAATTTGATGTAGAGACAGATAGGTGAATGTCGTCGATAAAGTAAAGGATATCCCTGAAGATAAAATAATATATCCCTGGCCTTTTTCACGACAGACTTAGGTTGACACTAAATCAATGTAATTAATAATTATTTAAGATTTGTAACAATGGTATGTGAAATAATTACCAACGAGTACAAATATTACGTAAACTATTTTATATCATTATGTAACGATGCACCTAACTAAATAGCACTTTTATAGTGGGAGTCGAGCACTGCTTCGGCACGAAATGGGTCAAGCTCGCA
>CAJQZN010025927.1:0-17122 GCA_907164685.1 Colias eurytheme
CGGCGACCGCGAAACGGGTGCCGCCCCCCGCGGTGCCCGGCGACGCGTTCGGGACCCCGCAGCACAGGCACTCGGGGTCCAGCTTCGGGTCGCAGGGGTATGCGTCGTGCGAGGAGCAGGCGTACCCCCAGCCTCCGGACACGCCGTCACATACGCGTGGTGAGTTTTAAATATATGAGGGATTTAAAGTTATATGATTTGTAAGAACAGCTGCAAGGCTCCTGTGTTTCCTGGCTTTGTTTGTAGAAATTAATATGTACTTTACTTTGAGATATCCCACAATATACTGTTCCGGTATTATGATAACTTCGTTCCCGCTGCTGAGACACGAGCCTCCTATGGGTGTATAATCTTCTTATATATAAAATTCTCGTGTCACAATGTTAGTCTGCATACTCCTCCGAAACGGGTGGACCGATTCTCATGAAATTTTCTGTGCATATCGGGTAAGTCTGAGAATCGGCCAACATCTATTTTTCATATGTACCACGGGCGAAGCTGGGGCGGACCGCTAGTAAATATGTATAATAGTTAAGCTTATTTTAGACCTCCTTTAGGTTTCATTTCAAATTACTAGAAAATAATTTAAATAGTCATTTTAACAACTCTACGAAGTGTTAATTTCGCTTTACCATTCCTTTTATTCTTAAATATATCGAAGAGCCTATATCAATACCACTTCATAATATTCCAGATGACCACTCCGACTATGGGAGCACAGTATCGGGCGTGTCCGGAGTGTCCGGGGCCAGCGGGAGTCTCGGCAAGAGCCCTGCTGGAGGGGGCACGTTCACGTTCCCGCCCCCCTCGCAGCCGCTCACGCACAAGGCGGCGGTATACTACCATCACCAACTCGCGCTGAGTGACGACCAGGGGATTGATATGACACAGGTATGATAAGTTCTTAGGTATATGAAGAATGTAGTACAATATTGTGCCAAAGCGTTTGTAACGCTGGCTATGAAAGAAGAGTTACTAGCTTACAATTTGTACTAAATTGTAAGTTAATAGCTTCACGGTCATTTATCTTAACGACATCTAATATCACCTTGCATTTCGCTTATCAAGCAATTTTACACAAAAACTTCTCAGTTGCCTTAAAAATATCCATTGCCACTCATCATTTTCTTCATTATAAATACACTAAGTTCTTTGATAAAACATTACACATTATGTTCCTCTTTCCAGAGCCCCGGGCGTGACAGTCCCGGCTCGTCATCCGGGTCAGCAGGATCCGGGTCGCGGCATTCGTCCGCTTCCCTGGACAGCGGACGTGCTTCTGGCCGCATGCCGCACCATCACCACGCGGCCTGCCACTGCGGGGACACTGTTGATAGAGTACGAGCTATGATCGCGCAGGGACTACCGGTGGGTATAGTGAGCTGTTGGATTGGCTGCATCCGCTTATATTTTTGTTACTTTAATGATAGTGAGGATGTTAAGAGCAACAGATACTGGGACGGAGTGCGGGTGATATATGATTACACAACTATGTAATACAAGTCACTTATACTAGTACTAATATGGTACTAATAGATATTTTGTTCCTAGCGTAATTAAAGTACACTATTGTATTGCAATCACTCTTCAATGTCACGCAATGTTTCCACGGTATCATTTTATTTGCAATAGAATTGTTGACTTCCAGTTTATTCTGGAATCCGAAGAAATATGAAAAATAAAAGATAATCCCACCAACGCCATCTAGTTTCCTGTTAAGCAAATCTTATTGTTGGCTAGAGAACTTCCAACAGCACACATTCTTTTCATTTACATCACTCGTGCATTATCATAAAGTACAACTAAATACTGCCCTACAAAAAAAGCTAATAATAAATAATCCCCCACAGGACCCAGACATAATCCACGCATGGTTAGCTGATCTGCAAATGGAAGAATACGCCCGTCTCTTCATAGAAGCGGGCTATGACCTCGCTACAGTCACACGAATGACGCCAGAAGACCTAACGGCGGTGGGAATTAAGAAGCCCAACCATAGGAAGCGGTTAAAGGCGGAGTTGGCCAATCTGAACGTGCCAGATAATTTGCCAGATTATATACCGGTAAGGAACTTTTACTATTTTTAGTATAAAGTATTCTGAAAATTAAATAGATTGTAAATTTCCTATGTCTATTACTCTTCATTATGCACGTTTCTGATTAGTGCACTATTCAAAAGTCATTACAATTTTCAATAGTTTAATCAATATTTCTAAATCAATTAACTTCTTTTTGACAGCCTCATTAGCCTGCATTTAATAATAATTTAATGTATTATTGATGGTCTAGTCAAAAAGTCTCTGCAGCCGTGACGTGTGGCACTCGGGGACTGCCGCGGTAAAGCTATTGCATAGCATGCCTTCAAGCCACACCTCCGCGCCCGTCGGAGTGGGGAGCGTGAGGTTTTTTCGTTACGGGATTTCTCGATTCGGTCCCCGCGCTCAAGGCCCGCGATAGTATGCAATAGCTTAAAAATACTTCACTACAAATAACATGTACTACGTGTAAAGTCTCAATCTCATACCACCACTAGAACATCACCACATCCAAAACAATAAACTTAACCGCAAAATTACAGGATCATATCCCACTAGAACACCACCAAAAAACTAAAAAATAAACTAACCAAACACTAATCATCCATTAATTCCAGGGCTCGCTCGAGGAATGGCTCCGTCTCCTCCGGCTGGAGGAGTACGGGCCGGCGCTCGTCGCGCAGGGGTACCGCACCGTGCATGACGTCACGCAACTCGCTTGGGAGGTTAGTATTTATAGTTACCAAGAAGCTTATATCTAATACACTGGAGATTTCAGTATGAACATTAACTTGTAACAAGAAAATATGACCTTGAATGACGCCTGTATGTTTTTTATCCCTTTCACACCTAACTTGGCAAATGGGTCCGACCGAGCTATAACTCTCAAGTCTCAACCTAAAACTTAACAAGTCGATGCTATTGCGCATGTTAAAATTCTAGTGATGTCAAACGGATACGATAGGATAAAACTCTGTTAATTTATTTTATGTTGATTATGAACATATTTCATAATAAGCACATCAACTAGCAACACTTTAACTTTTTTATAATAGTAATTTTCCCGTTTAATAGAAAAAAACCTTGATAAAAACATATAGTACAATCATTTTACAGGACTTAGAAGACATGGGTATAGTAAGGCTCGGCCACCAAAAGAAAATACTGTTGGCCATTAAAAGAGTTAAGGATATCAGAGCCGGCAAGCGAAGCATCAGCAGCCAAGGGTCATTGGACTTCACACGGCTACAGCCGGGACAGGTCAGTTTATAATATAGCAGTGTTGCCACTTAATGTGTTGTAGTCATGTCATAGGTCTAGCCATAGATTTAATTGTCTGTGATTTTTATAACGGCAACACTTTTTTGTATGGCAATAACAGTTTTCATATAGCATTGGAATTAAATAATTGTTTTAATCTATGCTTGCTGTTATAAAAGTTTGCAGTAATAAATAATAGTGATTAGAGTTTTATCTACTCTCAAGTTAAAAATAGTTCTCCAAAGCCTATCTTTCAAAATATATTAAATTCTACAAGATTTTATTTTATAATTTTATTTTATTTTTATAAGTTCACTCATTAACACCGATCATTTTTCATGTTCATTTTAGAATAGCAAATCTATTATCATTTATTTTGCCTTAACATTTCTAAAACTAAATAGAACTTTTAAATAATGTTTTCTTTCTTATATTCTTATATTTACCCAAATATTTACCTACTAAACTAACTACGCTTAATTAACTAAAGCGTTTTAGTACAGCTTCTGTTAACCAATAGCAAAGTAATCAAAATATAACATTATATACCTATTAATAATCGTCTATATAATGTGCAGCACATAATTATTTGCAAAAGATGTCGACACGTTATGGGAAAATGCGGTCCGTTTTTGGACGAATTGGTTTTGACAGTTTGGTGTTACCAGATGCGAAATTTCAAATTTTCCCGCTGCGTTCTTCGTTTTCATTTCGCTTAGACCTATAGACGTCTAAATGTCCATCGCCATTATCGATGCTGTTTCTACAGCCTTGCGACACTAAAAATAAATTTTATATTTTGTTATTGTTCCTTCAATTTATTATAACTACATTAAATCGTAAATGTCTCGAATTTTTAAACGAGATTTATAGAAATATGAAATACAAATAGACAGTGCTTCTAAAAGAAGTCCTTTTTAACTTAAAAATTATTGAGTTTCTGCTCAAACTCTATTGAGTCGCAAGGTTGTATCCCACATCACCAGTCGTTCGCTGCATCCACCTCATACCACTAGCCCGAAGCAGCATGTGAATGTTTTGTTTTCTTTTCTTTTTCCAAACACAAACCGCACATTGGACCTAAAAGGATTTATATCCGAGGGAGCAATACCAGCATTGGGAGAGACACGCAAGGAGTTACCATAAACCCCCCGATCTAAACTTTGACGCTCTGCAAACGCCCCTATGTGGCACTGACTTGGTCCCCATCCAGGTATGAGTCTTCCTTTGGCACAAGTCGTCAGTATGAACGCACCCTAAGCACCCGGCTTTTATGTGCACCAGTCTTGAATTGCAATGTTTTCGATGTGTGTGTGTGAAGTTTTACTCTTGACCTAGGTTAAGCCTGCACGGTAGTTATTAGATAGTCTAGTCGTATCTATGTATTTATATGAACTTTCAAATAACACGTAACAAATTAGCATGGACTGTTTCTTTAACAATTTTTAATTTTACCTAAAACTTTAACGAGTAAAAACGATTAATTATCGTATTAATATTTTTCGTAATCAGTATAATATGTAAATTTTGAAGAATAGCATGGTTTAAGTAATGTAAATAATACAGCTGCAAGTTGTGTAATTTGATAACGATTCACTCGATAGCCACTCTAGAGCCTATCAGACATTATTCTTACATATAAATCATTAACAGATTCGCCATCCGCGCGGGAAATCGTTGGAAAGCTTAGAAGACCCGTCCGAGCGGACGTCGCATACAACATTCTCACCAGAAGCGGGCTTCTACTACGGCGGGCAATGGCGGCGTTCATACGACGACGGGGACATAACACCAACAAACGACAGCTCATACGAAGGGGGAGGAACATTACCCCGACCTAGAGGGCTCGTCAGGCCTCGTCCAGTCGCCAAGATACAAGCGACACCCGCATACAGAGACAAATCTCCAGACTACACATATGACGAGATTGCGTATTCTGCTCGGCTACAGCGTGTCGCGTATGGGGCAAGCCCGCACGTGGCCCGCAAGCCTCCACCAGAACCTCCAAAGCGGCAGAGCTCCCAATACGCGCCGTTCACTCGTTTCGGCCAGACCACGGTGGAGATACACCCGGAGAAGAGTCTCCCGCTGAGTCTCCCCGCTTACCCGAGCTCGGACTCTCTCAGCGTATCTCTAGATAGCACGGGTTTATTACCACCGCCACCTGCGCCGTCTTCGCCGCCGAGGCGGTATGAAGATGACAAGATGAGGACCGGCTCGGATGCTAGTTTTAAGGTAATTTTTTTATTAAATTATATTATTTTTTAAGCAATGTCAATTTAGTTCTTAACTAGATACTTCATAAAAGATTTATGATAAAACTAGAGTCTGTAGAAATTTTAAACAGTGTGTTCATATTTTATCATTTACATAATATGTATTATCAATATCGCCAAAACTTTAATTCAGTTTACTTTACTGTAAAATCCGTATACTTATTACTATATCTTTATAAAAATAAAAATATACCATGTCATATAGGTCTACCAGAATCTGATGGCATATTTATATTTAAGAAATAAAAGATTTTTATGTGGCAACTTATTTGACAACTATCAAATTGGATGTCAAATTATTTGTCTTTTTTGCAGTTGATGAATAATTTTTAGGATTTTGTCTAAAAAATCTTCGAAAATGTCGAAAAAGCCGCTGCGATCACAAGCAAGAGGTGTTGTTTATAATGTGTATAGAAAAACATTCGATGAAGAAGGGTCAAACACATCACAATTTTCAATTTTGAAGATTTTATTGGTAAATTGGACTTACCCGTTTTGATACTATAAATTAAAAAATATTATATGTAGGTAACTATAATATTGTTTGTTGATTAGAATATAATTTTATGAAAACTTATTACAGGAGTTTCCAATACGGCTATTCGTCAAGTCCAAGCTGTCCAAGTCAATTTTATAATGTGTGTCTGTTAATACTTACGAAAATAAACATTTTTTTTTTTTTTTTTTATTTTATTTTATAAAAAATTATAAACACTTTTGATCTACAATATCATTATATCGATATTTTCACATGGCATACTGGTAATGAATATACAAATATAGGTATGTGTAAATAATAATATGTATTACCTGTATAAAAGTAATTTGTATAATTGTATATTATACATGTAAGTATGTACCTACATAATATTAAGTGGATATCTCATTATTAAGTACAGTATTGTCCACTTATGTAATGTGAGTAATGATATTGAGGACAAAATAAAAAATAAGCAGTATCAAGATCGTTCAGTCCATTTTCCCTAGGGTTGCACACTCAAAATTTTGATTTCCCTAATTGCCATCAGATTCTGGTTTACCTATAATATAGTTGTCCCAAAGAATAGTCAAATTTAAAATAATATGTTATTAAACTACACATCTATTTCCAGTCGAGTTCCAGCACGGAGTCAGACAGCATTCCGTTCGCGAACGAAAACGCGGGGACGATAAAGCAGAACCGCGGGCAAATCGCCGGTCGACCGCACACAGATTACGGCAGAACTACCATCGGACTCGCCAGTCTCCCTCCCAGACCGCCCACAGACAAACCAACACATTTACCAGAACATAAAGATGAGAAAAGCACAGAACCCGTAGATGTCCTAAACGATATCGGCAACATGCTAGCGAACCTCACGGACGAGCTAGACGCCATGCTGGAAGAAGAAAAACGCCAAGGCCTGACTGATTCCTAAAATTTAGTGCGCTATAGTGAAACGTACTCGAATAAATTACTTATAAATTCCAAAGAGCTATATGATCGGTACTCGTTTCGTTTGGCAGTAGTTGATGTTATCTATTTTCGTGACAATGTTGCCAGTTACAATAAAATTCAAGTGAAATAAAAGCATTAAAAGTTTATTTCAAATCGCGCCGGGCTTATATGCTTTGTCATTTGCATTCAGCTTGCGTTTGGTTTGAAAGGTTGCGTAAACTATGCTGCGATCACTGCCTCCATCGCATGCTCTTTAAATAAGACTTAAATGCCTTCAAGAGGTATAAAATATTTGTCTATGGACATTGGACAAACTGTTTTCATCATATCATGTAACATGCGCCATAAAACTTCCAACATTCAATTTATGTAATATTGTATGTACACGTAGATTTGTGTATTTTTGTCAAAACGTTCATGCGTATTTATGTTTTGAATTGGTGTTTTATGTAATTAACATTAATGTGTTTTATTTATAAATGTTATGTAGTTCCTTATTTAAGCATTATCTGTGGTTTTCTTTTGTGTTTGAGGGAATAAAAATAATTGTAGTCGGGTTCAGAAGCAGATAAATGGCTATTTTTGTAAATAATTTTACTTAAATTATGTCATAGATAAAATATATCCAATAGCTAGTTTTCCATGTACAATAAAATTGTAGAATACTTGATATAACGTACCTAGGTGATTAGTTAGAATTTATACAAAATGGTAGCTCTAGATTAGTGTGAAATGTAGAATTTCATCAGTGAATGTAAAATAGGACCTTCATCTGTACTACGTTATTATATTATATCGTTGTATGTTATATAAATTCGTTTAAACAATCATTTAATTGGATATCTAACCGTATCCTTTGCTAATTAATGATAATCTGTGTGGGCACAGATAACGTACAAATATTAAAATGCTAAGAAAATAATTCACTGCTTTCGCGGTATTTTCGCTTGCTACAATTGATATTACCAATTACCATACCTAACATTTAATAAACAAAATTATTTTCTGTTATAATTATCATTTTTACATTCTGAATAATAATCATGATCTCTTATGTATAACAGATAATGGCTTAGCGTGATACTGAGATGCCATAAAATATTCTGTATGTACATTTGTGACTGTATTTCTAACCCTTTATAATGTAACGATAACACACCTAGATGTATATAATTCAAAGAATGTTTAGTTTCAAAGATAAAAAAACAATATTTGTAATTTTATACGCATAGATGCCGGAAACAGAAAGAATGATCTACAGTTAATGGTACCTATACATTGAGGCAGTGTTCATTTAAATAATTATAATTATACACACAATAAAATATTCACCTGTTTATTTGTTCATTGTCTCAGTGTATTGCCAGTTATATAATTTAGCAATCGAATGTAGCGCATATTTTTATTAGCTTTGTACTGTAAATAATAGAATCAGTGTTTCTACATCCTTTGATACCTAACAATTCGTATTTAGAAATTTTGTATACCTATCTGTAATGAGCCGTCACTCATATTCATAGAAAGGTGCTAGACTTTTGGCAAATTTGAAATAAATTTAGGATCCCATGTATTTTTATTTAATGTTCATTGAACTTCCTAGTCAAAATTTACTGAGTGGCGGCCATATTATTTCATGTATAATAATTTACATTTTAGTTTTATATTATTATTAATTATTGTTTATTGAACAGCTGTCTCTTATTTTATAATTCAATTATTAATTGAATAAATATTTGTAATATTCAAAGTTTGTTTTATTCAACATCGCATTCCCAAATTATTATTAAGCTGACAACAGCTAGCCGAAATAGTCGAAATTAGAAGTTGTAAGTACCATTTAATTAAAGACCGAAAGTTGATCCTTCCTTCCCGGAAGATTAGGTACCTAATATTAGAGAATTTTCTTTAATCTACTCTATACTTTTGCTCTCTCGTTCTTATTAGATCTTGTCAGATTAATTACGGATTCCATTTAAGCTTTACTTTAAATAATCTTATGGTAAATTATATAAAAAAGACTATTTTAAATTATAATTGAGTGAGTAGGTACTTAAGAACCTAATTTTTACTATTTCGGTATCTAATGCAATGATCACTGAACAAAAGAGGACGACGACGAAAAACGACGACTTATAATATTCGATAAATGTGTGAAAATGTATAGTAAAAAGACAGTCGTGATAGAGGAAACAATTTCCTTACAAAAAATATTCCATTAAGCCAATACAAACCGATAAAACTAATACTTGTATAGTAATAAATTATCTGTGATACCTAACTAATATTTTTTTTTTATTACACCTAGGATTATTAAGAATTACCTACTGAAAAACGTGTGAAAAACATTATTTCATGACCTCAAGTAATGGCAACTTTCGGAAGAAAATTGCCAAATACGTGATTTTAATTTCGCACTTGACATAATTTTAAGCCACTAGCGACATCTATTATTCTATGCAATAAAATGTTCATCGTGAAACATCTATACTCATTATCATTTTCACAGATCATTTTGATAGTTTTACATTCCATCATTATATAATTAAAATCAATGAAATCAAATCAAATTTACTTTGAATTAACTCGCTTCATTCAATTTATTTCTATTTAAAACAACAGGTAATTGGCTAGAGACTGAAATAAATAGTATTACTTTTAGTCTTAGATCATTAAGTAACTTAATGATCTAAGCTTTTAGTATAGTAAATCCAGTTAGTAAATCTATACAGGACACAAGGAGATACAACATACAAAAAAAGCTGCAATTTTAGTACACCGGCTATAACAACAGATGGCGCTGGCATATTTCCCCAGTCCATAGTAAATGAAGTCTCAAGTTTCCCCTGTTTATTGTGCGGCTCTGAGTCTGCGGCCTGCGCTGCGCGATCGATAACAATTCGTAGATAAAGATTCAGTTTGCGAGGTCATAGACGTTGTTGAGCCGCAAGGTTGGAAAGTGCGCTTTGTAAAATAATTTTAAATTTGTAAAAATGGATACTTCGGGCGCTTATGGTGGTGGAAAGGCTGGAGGTGCCTTCGATCCTCAAGCTTTTGTCCAAAAGCCCACTGTAATCGTCAGGGCGGTGTGTTGGGTAAGAGATTACTCTCAATGTTACCGTAAATCCATACTATATTATATCTAGAAGATGAACAATGATGTAGAGCTTAGAGACATTGAAACTGTTACAATTAATGCTAGCTAAAACAAGAATCTCTACATGAAATTGTAATTTTAAATTTTCTGAAAATTATTATTTTTACGGAAAAACGCATATAGCATATATAAATGTCGACTGTTTTATTATATTTATGTTGTAGCTAAATTTAAAGACATCATTAAAACCTTATATCATGACATGCGAAAGTAATTAATTTGTGACATTGAAAATCCAATGCATAAAATCAACTAGGTAGATGATATAATTTACACATTTGTATTAAAAACAAATAAAATTTATTCAATTTCGAGTCTGAAAATTAAAGTTTCTTGGCTTAAAATATTGATGCACCTGAAAGCTCTACATAAGTACCTACTACCTACTTAATTATTGTATCTTGTCTCCCAAAATCTAAATAATATCATTTAAATATTTTTCAAGTAGTTTGTGTATGTATTTGTGTTCTGGTAATAGTTAATTCTGGGAAATAAATATTTTGAAATCAACATATGAGATTAACGTAAAAATTTGTGTGAATAATCTGTGGTTTCAGTTAAAAATTAACAGTTTCTTATTCACAATTCTTATAATAAAAGCATATGAGTAGTTTTTCAGTAGGTCCCAAGATGCAGTAATGCAATCTTGTTCACCATTAATAAACTTGATCCTATGTTAAGATACAAAAATACTTTCTTGCAACAAGGTCATTTCAAATTAAATTGTTATAGAGAAAGAATTAGAATGTTTTTTCTACTGATAGAGTGCTCTTTAATTTAGTGATTAAAATGTTGAGATTTGGTTCTGAATTGATTTTTGTGGATATAAATGAATAGAATTAGGTGTTGTAGACCAACTACAATAAAATCAATCAATTAAACAGAATTAAAATGCAGCTGATATAGCCATTTCAATGTAGAGTCCCTGCTCTATCAATTGAAATTGTATAATTTAACAACAATTATGACACTTTTATGCTATGCAAAGATATTCATAGAGATAGATTAATATGCTCTTAATATTTTTTATATAGCACTTTTAGGAGCATAATATTATAATGCATATAATGCATTTTCTAAAGGATAAAAGTGATTGTTAAATTTAATACTGGCATTTATAAAACAATTGAAGAAGTGTTTCTTCAGATTCTATTGTTTTTCCTGCAAGGAGTATCCAAGAAAATTTCTATTTAGACACTATAGTTGATATATTTCCTTCCTACAGCTATTCAGTGTGATTGTGATGGGCTGTATATCAGCCAAGGGCTGGTATGTCAGCAAAGCAGACAATCTGGAGTACTGTGTCTACAACAATGACACGAATGCTTGCAACTATGGAGTTGGAATCTCTGTGATTGCATTTATTGCATCTGTATTTTTCATAGCTGGAGAATATCTGTTTGAGCAGATGTCCTCTGTGAAAACCAGGAAGCATTATGTACTGGCTGATATGGGCTTCTCAGGTATGTATCTTGTACTTTTTTTTGTTGGTTATGAAATTATTATTTTTTAATACAACAACACGATTTCTGTGTTTGTTTCGCAGACATAAATATAATTTATGTTGTAAGTAATCTTAAATATAAAGATTAATATAAAAATATTAATGTACCAATATTCAAAATTGAGCATTTAGAAATTGCTGAGTTTATTAGCACACATAATTAATTTTTTTAACCTGGCATCCTGGAAATGATGTCACTTCTTTATATGCTCTACATTGCATTTATTTGCATGCTATACGAATTTAATACAATTTCTCATGGTGTTTTTAAAAGCTTAACTATTCATTAAGCTATTATTAAAAGGATCCTCATGTTTACATTTATTATATACTTTGCAATATAGAGAAACTTATGCTTTCCAATAAATTTGTCTATCTATCAGTTCACAGTTGTAACCTTGTCCCCATAAAATATTTTAGTACCTAATATTAGTTTGTAATTTAGCTATACAAAATAACTCCTTACGTCACACATACATTATATAGTTCAGTACTTCAGTATAACATACATTATAGTTAGTATAACATACATTATAGTTAGTATAACATACATTATAGTTAGTATAACATACATTATAGTTAGTATAAGTCAAACCTCCTTCAATTACAGAAAGGGCAAATGTGAGGATATGTTGCTGGGCTTTAATTTATGTGGTCGTGTAGAACAGTCGTATTTTATTTACTTCTAACTTTATTTACTTTAGCACTCGACATTTATATAAGACTAGATATTTTTGAAATACGCAACTTCGGTTGCTCTCAAAATTAATATATTTTTATTGCTACTCCGCTCCTATTGGTCGTAGCGCCTATGAACAATCCAAGACAAAAATAATATTTCAATTCTGCCAGTATTTCTTGAGGTGAATGAAGCGCGTTCAATGAAACACCTTTGTAATATTAGTTACAGTTATAGGCTATAGGTACCTGAAGGAACAAAAGACCATACATATTTTGAAAACGTAATTTAATCTGTAAACGAATTATGATAAAGTTACGGTCATATATCTCGTTTTGAATATTCTGCTATTCCATGCTGATTTGACCTGTCTTTTGACTTGGATCCAATATTAAATCAGGTCCCCCATTTCTGTGTCATGGTTCGCCAAGTCTGTATTTCCAACAGTTTGCCAAAATTGATAAGGCTTCTTTTTTTAAATATTAAATCATGACACGGTAAAAAATTTCGAACTGCCAATAATGAATTCCTTATAGCACCCAATGTTATGCCAACTTCCAGCCTCCAGGGATCTCCCATCTTCCAGACACTACAGATACTTTTGCTACTTATAAATCATTGAGTCATTTTTAATTTATGAGTTCATTAAAAAGAAATCAATTTCATTGATGCACCTATATAGCTTTTTAGAGTTTAACATTTGGGTCATACAAGTGACAGTTCACATATGAGCAGGTTTCCTAAAACTCAATATTCACTGACCTTAATTCAATCATTGACGGCAGGTAATAAGACGCAATAGGGTCACGCCATTCATAAAAATAAATTGACAATCACGCATTATTTGTCCCCATTAAGAGGTGTGATTACTGGTTTAGTTTTACCTACATGGATTTTACATTATTATGTGGAATGGAAAATCAATAGAATCCAACTATTTTTATGAACTTGTAGGTACAAATAAAATTCATTTAAATTGGTACACTAGCCAAACTAGAGATAGACGTAGTTATATCGTCATTAAATATTATTACCTTAGATTACAAATTATTACTTTGCCGGTGCTATTATGATCTTATAATTTTAGACTTGGCTATATATTTAGGATATTTAAATCTCGAACTGTGAACAGTTTCTCTAGAAATATTTTAATCGTGGAAGGTGGTGGAAGCTATTTTTACAGCGCCATTGCATAATGGTGTAAACTGAATATGTTTTTAAGATAAATGGAAATCCAAGCAAGATGTACATTATTTTAAATTAAAATGAAGCAAATACATGTAACGATACCTGATTGGCTGTTAAAATTATATTTCAATAATAGAAAATATGTAAAATATTTCAAATCGTGATAACACATAATTAAGATTGTAATTTATCTAAATATTAAACAATTATATACCTACAGTTCTCTGTAATTCAGAATAAATACATTATAGTGGCTCTACCTATATCTATAGAGTACGACGAGCTAAATGTTTTTCTGTAGTAGGTAGGTATGTGAATACTGAAGCATGCTGCATGACATCATCAAACATTATGAATATCAATTAGATTAATTGATTTACTTAACTATGATACGTCGCTTTGAAATTGTATTGTCCTGTTAAAGAGACGTTATGTGTAATAAAGTGTGTAATTTAGTAAAAGAAGAACATCGAAGTTTAGAATCATTAAATCACAGCCTATAGGTACAATTTCCGAACATTAACGCCTCGTTACGTTGGTTAAATTTTTCAGTATCTTTCTGTTGGAATATTTAACGTTGTCGTTTTTATATCTATTGTAGTTATAGGTGTAAGAAAAACTGACAGGTTTATGTTCGTGTTCATCATTTGTAAAAATATCGTCATAAATAATAAAAATATTGACTTTGATTGGGTAACATTAATCATATACATATATATATTTTACCGATTCAATCAATCAAGTAAGCTTGATTGATCGAATTTGTAGACCTAATTGTACCCACAGGCTCACTAAATACATAGTATTGTATAGATCTAATGAAAAGAAAGTTATTCGTTATTCCCTAATACATGAACAAGTTACAAGGTGACATTTTCACAAAAATTCACCTTGACCCACTTCCGGCGTTATCGGTCTTAAAAACCATACGATAACGTTCTGAAACGATCGTTAAACAACTAGGTATAATATAAACTTCCTGAACGTTTACTTGAAATTAAAATACGCTTAGTTTACGATGCTGAATTTATATACCGTTTTATATAACACGTATCGTAGTTTATTATGAATATAGATGCTACGGTTAATGCACACCTATATCGATAGATACATATAGATAAAAGTTTTATCTGAAGAAAGCTCAACACACTAAAATAAGACAAACATGCAAAAAGGTGTTTTATTTAGTTTTCAAATTTCTTATCGCCTACTAAGGAACAACGTAAAAATCAATCAAAATTTATTGGTTCTAGAATCTAGAGTTCATGGTTTCACAATGGTTTCACACCAATAACTTATAACTTATATCAAGATTTTACCTAATTTTATTTTTTTTCTCTCAGGCAAATATACTATAGCTTGTATGTTCGAAGGTAGGTTTTTCCGCTCTACCGCGTATGCTTAACAAGATTTACACGTACTACACAATGTCAATAGTGTAAAATGTGTAGTAAAATGCAATATGTACTCTACGTAAAATGCAATATGTTCAAATCAATGGTTAAGCCTGTTATTTTGTCATTGAGCATCATTTTACACTTTCCTAGAGTAGTTACTTTCGTTGAAAAATCATATAACATTTTTGTTTTGTAAAGTCTGCTATGATTGTAAATGGATAAGACAATGAAAAGTAAAATTATATAAAAATTGTAATGCTATTTATTATATTTCAGCGTTCTGGGCATTCCTGTACTTCGTAGGCTTCTGCTATCTATCCAACGCTTGGGGAAAGACCGAAAGCCCGCCTGTAGGTACCGCCAACAACATGCAGGGTGCTATCGCCTTTTGCTTCTTCTCTATTTTCGCCTGGGTAAGTTAACGAGATAAAATTGTGGCTTTCTATAGTGATTGTCCTTACTAATTTCTCTTAAATTCAAGGCTCCAAATGCTGCTAAAACACCAGATTCCAGAGTTCTTGGAATCGACTGAAAAAACGTGCTTACAATATTATCATATTTAACACTACTTATAATCTCTTGACATCTTAACTCTACTTCTTAAATTTGTATTTCCTACAGAAAAAAATACGACAATTTATATTACACTTCTGCTTCAGCATTCAATTCGGAATTAGGTGTTCGAGGGGTTACACACACTTACACATCTAGTTCCAAATCTAGGCAGGATTTTACGTTACCAGTTTGTTAGTTATAAGTTAAAGTTGCTAACTTACAAGTTGCTAATACTTACGCAAACTATCACTAATTCTATTCCAGGTGGCCTGCGCGTTCTTCGCGTTCCAGCGGTTCCGTATGGGTGCGGACGCGGCGTTCGCTCCCGCGTACGAGGTGGAGGGCGCGGTGGGCAGCCCGGGCTCGTTCCCCACATACCCGGGCGCGCCTGACCCGCAGCCCGCCTACAGCGACCCGCCGTTCTCGCACCAGCAGACCGGTGAGTGGCACTATTCTAGAACATTCTTGGCAGTGTCCGTATTCTAGATCTTTCTATTGGGTACAGAGACCCGCGCTTCGTACACAAGCAGACCGGTAAGTGACAATTTTCTAGAACATTCTGTGCAGTGTCCTTATTCTAGATCTTTCTATTAGGTGCCGTGACCCGCGCTTCGTACACAAGTAGACCGGTGAGTGACACTTCTAGAACATTCTATGCAGTTTCCTTATTCTAGGTATTTCTATTGGGTACAGCGACCCGCCGTTCTCGCACCAACAGACCGGTGAGTGACACTTCTAGAACATTCTATGCAGTGTCCTTATTCTAGATCTTTCTATTGGGTACAGCGACCCGCCGTTCGCGCACCAAAAGACCGGTGAGTGGCACGATTCTAGAACTTTCTTTGCAGCTGATATGCAACGAACCGCGCTTTGTGCACTTGCTATTGATTTATCACACGCCCTTAGCACATCAACTGACAGGTGAGTGGCCTTATTCTGGATAATTCTGCAGTTAAAAGTTCGTGCAGCAGCAGACAGGTGAGCAGTGCCCCTATTCTGGAACTTTATATAGAGGGTTACCTACATTAAAATGTCCCTATCCTATGCAGTTGTCATACCGTGACCAGCAGACCGATGAGTGTCCGTATACAAGATCTTTTTTTGCAACTATAACAAAAAATTAACTTCTAACATACTATTAAATCTGTTACAGGTAACGTCGACTACACAGCCCCAACC
Source organism: Colias eurytheme (assembly GCA_907164685.1). Taxonomy (NCBI): domain Eukaryota; kingdom Metazoa; phylum Arthropoda; class Insecta; order Lepidoptera; family Pieridae; genus Colias; species Colias eurytheme. Next base: position 16,667 of record CAJQZN010025927.1, read on the forward strand.
TACTAAAGAGAATTGCAAGTCGTATGATTCATCCGATTCGCCATCTTCTTTTATGTATATTTTTTGTCATTTTAAAATCAGTATTGAAACACACTGTTACTACATAGTTTAATTAGATCTCGAAAAACAGTCAAACTGATATCTTTATTTTTATAATGTTGTGTTGAATTTAAGTGATTTTAAATATAGATCTTTATTTTGTTATTTTGTGGTTGTTCTATTAATTATTTTTCATATGTTAAAAAATTTTAAGTAATTAAGAATTATATAATATCAAGAAAGGTTATTTTTTCTCCGAGTTTTCAGTTATTAATAAAGTCGTTTAGTTCATTAGGTTGTTTGTTAAAAAAAATAGCAAAAATCAATTTATATACCTACCGGTGGTTTATTTGCAGTGTTTATATTTTATAATTTAACAATCTTTATTATATGCTAATTAGTAATAATATAATAGAC
>CAJQZN010025929.1:0-10617 GCA_907164685.1 Colias eurytheme
TTCTGAAGATATGGGTGATTCTGATGATTATGGCCATCCGCCCATATATATATTATCATGAATTGGTTCTGCGAAATTGAAACTACGGGCAAAAAACAAGTACTTTTATAATTCACGTGTTGTGCTTATATATAATATCAAATCAAAAACTAAATAAATACAGTATTTTCATGTGCTTGATTTAATGCAAGTATTAACGTTCAGAAACTAAACTAAATAAATGAGAAAATCAAGTCATAAAGAAAAAATTTCCCAATCTGTGTACTTATGCTCACAGACACTTAATATGCATGCGTGTTTATAAGTACGTACGTGTGCATGCGAGCGCACGTGTACATATACGCATACATACTTACACACACGTAAGTACATATGTGTATGCGTTTATATGCATGTGGGTATGTGTATGTATATGTATGTATGGTACATGTGTGTGTGTGCACTCACCGATAAATCCCCGTATCAGTATCAGTAACAGTACAAGCGAGCGGTGCATCATCCAACGTAGCGGCGGCGGTCACCGGGTCGCCGCCCGTACTGCGAGCCTCGCCGTGGTAGTCCACTGTGCGGAGTGATACCACTACTTCGAGACCGCATACGCATGCTGATTCTGGAATAATATACAAAAAAAGACGTGTGGCACTCGGGGACTGCCGCGGTAAAGCTATTGCATGCTATGCCTTCAAGCCACACCTCCGCGCCCGTCGGAGTGGGGAGCGTGAGGTTTTTTCGTTACGGAATTTCTGGATTCGGTCCCCGCGCTCAAGGCCCGCCATAGAAGCTATGCAATAGCTTAAAAATTAAAAATCTTTATTCTTACTAAAACATTCCGAAAATTACAATGCACTAATCTCCACACTAGGATTCCCTGTGTTGTGGAGAAGTAAATTTTTAACTACGAATAACTACATAGTAAATATTATGTAGTACAATTACAATTTTCTAGTATTTTCTAATGTTTGATTTTACGCGAGTATTATACATTTAGAAATTAAAGACTTTTTAACGGATTTTAAACATGATTTATTCATTATATTAGAGACCTACGGGGTCTCCCCGTGACCACGCTCGCTGTAAAGTGTTCGAAACGTCGGGAAAATAATATAATGAATAAATCGAGTTTAAAATCCGTTAAAAAGTCTTTTATTTCTAAATACAATTTTCTAGTTGAAATAAATTGCCTTGGTTGCCTGGCAGAGATCACTGCTTAGTGATAAGGCCGCCGATTGTACTACATCTTTCTTGTACCATATTTTCTTCTTATTGTTTCCTATTATTAAGTGATTGTATTACAATAAAGTGTAATAAATAAATAAATAAAATAAATTTCTGTGAGTGAATGAGATAGGATGGATGTTGTGAGTGAGTTTGTAAAATTATTTTAATGGCCTAAGAAAGTTTTCAGTTTGCTCATAGTTCATACCAGAAATGAAAATTTTTATATGTTATATGCGAGTATATTGTTAGAAAATAATGTAAAAAATATGGTGTTACAGTTCCGAAATTAAAGGGATGAAGAAAGAACTCTTTAACGTCTTTAACATTTTGAAAATTTCATAAAAGTAGAACCAGGGTCATAGTGGTCACAACTACTATAACTTGTATATAAATTTTAAATATGTAGATATATTTCTTACCTAATTGCAAAGTACACAACCCAGGGAACGTAGTACTCGTCCTAACTCTGCCCAGTTCAGCCAAAGCTTCGGACAACCTCTGTTGCGCGTCATTATGTGCAAAGTCCACAGCCAGAAAGGCATTTTCCCTCGGTTCTGCCAACGCTGCAGCATCCCCCAGTCTCGCACCGAGCGCAGCAGCTCGACTACTGACTTCACGCACTTCGACTTGCTGCTGGAGACCAGAACATTCCGCTTCTACCTGGAATAGTATAACACACGTTTAAGGATTTTATAACCAACTAGCGGTCCGCCCCGGCTTCGCCTGTGTTACATATTTCGCAATAAAAGGTAGCCTATGTTCTTCATCAGGGTCTAAAGATTGTCTGTGCCAAATTTAATCAAAATCGGTTGAGAAGTTTATGCGTGAAAACCACATACATACATACATAATTACAAACTTTTCCTCTTTATAATATTATTATTAGTATAGATAGTATAGATTGTAATAACATGTGTACTAATAAATAAAACTGACTAACTTTAGATTTCTCAGCGTCAATCAGTTTCAATTGCTCTTCCAGAAGTTTCCGTTTATGCGTAGCGGCGGCCGCTGCGGCAGACTTCAATTCGTTGTGCCGTTTATCTAACGCGCTTCTCAATTCAGCAAAGTGTCTATCTATCGCCTCATCAGCTGCAGTTGCCGCGGCTTCGAGCCGTCGCAATTCACTAGCTACTGCCTCCCGCGCCGCTCCTAACTTACTGAGGCACTCGTTGGCTCTATACAATAGTATTTCGGACATTCTCTTTAAAGCTATCGAGAACGGCACTACGGTGTGATCGCATGGGGTGTCGCTGTGGGGTCCGTCGGCGCAATGCCGGCAAAACACGCAATCGCACGTCTCGCAGAATAACAACTCTCTACCGGGGTGGGAACTGCACTGGGGTATGACTTCGCGTCTTTGCCTTGCCATTAAATCGAGTAGCTGGTTGACGAGAAACGAAGGAGGTAAGGCTGGCACCCCGCCCCGTGGTATGGTGATGAGTTCGCGACAGATTGGACAACGAAAGCTACCGGAGTCCCTGGTTTGAGAAGCGGCTATGCGAGTGAGGCAATGTAAGCACACGGTGTGGGAGCACGGGAGGAGCTTCGGGGTGTGTTCACCTCCGTCGTATGTACCTGTAATAGACACGAAAACTAGTTAATATAGTGTTTTATTTAAATTTTACGTCACTCTAGAATCTATTTTTAATAACAGTTTAACAAACTGATATAAATGTAAGAAGTATTTTTTTAGAATGAGTGTGAAACCAGCACAAAGAGCAAACATTTTGTTATATTCCAAATTCTACAAGTGTGATTAATTTATCTCAACAATTTAAAGTATCATTAAAAAAGTTGAATTTGAAATATTATATGTATACTTAAATAGTGTGACCACATCAGATCAATAGAGGTAAACAATCCAATTTACATGTTATTACCACATAATATATTATCTATGCACATCTCTATTACATATTCATCTGTGGTCACGCCATAACTACAGTGCAGTGTAACATGCTTATAAAATGAGGTGTACTAACACAGACAGGTGCCGCAGGTGAGGAAGCTCTCGTTAAAGTCCTCATAGTTGATGGAGACCGTCTCGACGAGCGTGGAGCTCATGCTCGCCATGCCGACTCCCAGCCGTGAACTGTTGTAGTGAAACATTATTATGCGGTCCAAATAAGAATAGAAAGGTCCATAAAATCCATATTGCATTTAAAATATGGTTTACTAGCTGTGCTCCGCGGTTTCACCCGCATTGCTTTCTTCGATAAATGTGCTATCTAACATCGAAAGAATTTTTCAAATCGGACCAGTAGTTCCTGAGATTATCGCGTTCAAACTAACAAACAAACTCTTCAGTTTTATAATATTAGCTTAACTTAGTCTTAACTCATTTTATTGAAATAAGATGGCGATCCTATTCTTAGTTGGATCACAAGAGTTGACTTGACTTCCACTTATTATAAAATTTATTTGGGTTTTTATTATTTATAAAGAATATTTATAAAAAAAATAATTTGATTGCTTCCTATGAGTGGTAATGAAGAATGTAAGCATGTGTTTAATTGTATATTGCATGTTTGTCTTATACTATTTATTTAAATATTATTATTGATTACAGCGGGCTCTAGTATATTTGCTTTAGTGTTTTGTCCATTTAAATATTATATATCTAGTTATTTACGAACTACTAAAAATAAAACAAGATGTAGTATCCTGACATGTAATAAATAATATGTATTTACTTTTCAAGGCTAGGAAATATTTAATTATAACAGATATCACTTTAAAATGTATGTGATAGATAATTAATAATTATTGTATGATTCATTACTGTTTTGTATTTTATAAATCAATAATATGCAATTACTAAAGGATACCAATGCGAGACTGTGTAATAATTAAACTTATTTCCTAATAGATATTGTAATAATAATATAGTTTTTATTTTAATAAATCTTTTTCCATAATACATTTTTTAACCATAAATCTACAATTAACTAAAACAATGAACACATTATTATGAAATAGTATATAATATATAATAGGTTCCATAAATAAATACCAGATATTTAACAATTTCTCCATTATTTATTACTTCAACAGAAACCAACCTGATACACTTATGTAATCAATATAATATATACAATAATTCCAGATCAGTGGAAGGCAAGTTAAAAACTATTTCAGTGAAACAATTAAATGATAATATTAGCAATAGGTATTTAATTGTATGAACTATAAGCAAGAGGAAAATAGTGACCATTATAGCAACAAAGGAAATGATTCATTTTGTGGTATTTTATGTTTATGGGCTTGACTGAGTATTGGAGGAAATATTCTGATACTTAATAATTAATATAGTGTAGTAGATATTGGTTTAAGTAAATAGTAGTTGGTAGTAAATTAGGAAAGATTTCCTACAAGATTTTATATCATTGTAAATATAGGTACATATAGACAATATATGTTACATAACTTCTATGCTATTCAAAATATAAATCAACTAATAGAAATATACATTTGCTAAATTTATTTTTCTATTACTTAAAAAAATAGATTAAAAGTACATTTTAATTTATCATTGATAATAGAAATTTGTGCTAAATTTAATATATTAAATATTGAATTTATCAATGGATTTGATGAAAATTTCAACCATGATATTTAGTTAAATGATTTAGGCACAAAATGTGTGTATAAAGCTTTAAGCATCTGAATCATCAATTGCAGCACATTGTCCATGATTTATTTCATTGCCTCAATTGAATCAATAAACTACATAATTATACTACCGAATTTATAAAGAGCATTTACTTGTATGTTTTCATATTAGGACTTTATATAATATGAATTAATATAATAATGCAAAAAGCAAATAATATACTTATCAATAAATTAGCAGGGTGTGCCACATGGTGTTGAATTTTATTTGTTTTGTGGAAAAGAAGCTTAGACATCAATTTAATTTTAATCAAGAGTATTCTGGTTATTCTTTATGTTGTACTTATTATAATTTTAGGATATCTAAGTGAAACTGTTGAGGCACTTACATTGAACCAACAATGATATATTACTACTTATTTTCGGCAAATTCGTAAACAAATCATGTAATATATTCAAACAAAAGTAATAAATAGATATACTTACAGGAATGAGCAACAATACATGGACGAAATTTGCAGTGCAATCACACAGGACACTAGGTATAACTATATCATTATTAAGATTCAGCCAATTTTAAATACGGATACATTTCAAAAATAGTCGATCGTGTAGTGTGTTTATTTATGCTGATTGTTATTTTACTAGGCATTCCTCTATTTTGTTAAGTCAGCGTTATATCGATAACTTAAAACATAACTGTAATGAATCCTTTCATAACAACCCTCATTTGTATATATACTGTTGTTTTACAATAATACACAACTAAACTCTTTCGTAATCGATCGATATTTATGAGAAAAGTATTCGCGACAAAGAAAGAGATATGATGTTATATTTTAAGCGTATAAATATGATTATTGGGAGTAATGTCTTATATTCCACACATTTTTGCACATCTTACATATTCATTTTAGAGAAATGTGATAACCAATTGCAATAAAAACAGCTTTGTTTCCAAATATTTATAAAAAGTATTTTTGTGTCAACCAACTACCATTACCCTCGTTTGAACTGTCAATGTCAGCTGTCAAATTTCTGACTTATGTCAACATTCTGGAATCAATTTTTACTCTTGTAACATTGATGGCGTCGATTATAAACACAGATTATAAATCTGCGTGTGAAATGTAAATTCAAAGAGAGAATGTTATTGGTTCTCGCTTTGGTGCGTACCTCGCAGCACGGCAACCAGTAGCCCCAAAAAGTTTCATATGTACATATAGTATTCAATATCAGTCTATCGCCCTGATTTTTTTCTAAAGACAGAAAATAATTGATTGACCACTTATCTAACTTTTTGTAACGGTAAAAATCGCCTAGGCGTTTAGTAAGACTTAGACTTAGTGAGAAAAAAAACTTCACACTTATAGTAATAAGTAGGATGTCAAGATAATAATCAACATATTAATAATAATAGTTTAAAAAAACTAAAAAACACGCTTTTAGTTCGGTTTTCTATAAAAAGCGTGTTTTTTTTTTTTAAACTATTATTTATTTTATCAAATTAGTGTATTGTCATCGGTCCTCAATAAATCTACAAAGTTTGAACGAAATCTGGCCGTTTAAAGTGGGTCAAAATCGCGCCCAAAGAAGTCGGTTACAAACATACAAACATACAGGTGAAGCTAATATAAAGCGTGTAAAAAAAGACGTGTGGCACTCGGGGACTGCCGCGGTAAAGCTATTGCATGCTATGCCTTCAAGCCACACCTCCGCGCCCGTCGGAGTGGGGAGCGTGAGGTTTTTCGTTACTAAATATTTTCTGGATTCGGTCCCCGCGCTCAAGGCCCGCGATAGAAGCTATGCAATAGCTTAAAAAAAGATTGTCCTAGATTGGTCCTAGAAAACATATTATAGTTTGTGGCAATGACATGATGTACAAACAATTATTTCAAGGGAATATTGAGGTAGGGGAGGTACAGTAAATAATAAATATATGCGTAAAAAAAAGAAGATGGAGTAACTTTTTACTTACCTATAGGTACTCAGTAATTTTCCGATATTAAAAAATTCGTAACTAACTAACTCAAAAAAAGCTCAAAAACTTAAAGTTTCATACAAATGAAATTTCAGATTTAGGTTGCATAGGAATTGTCCTATGTCGTAATTTTTTTTGTGCTTAGCTATTGAGCTCAAAAAAAGCACAAAAAAATTTACGTAGTTTGGTTTTGTAGACAAAAATATAATGTTTGTGTTTAGTGTTTATTTATATTATCTAACGAGGAAAAAACGATTGCAATCTATTTAAGGAACTATTATCGTCAACGGTTTTTTTTGTATTAATAAAATATGAAACTCATCATGACTAAGACAACGTGACTGATAAAAAAATATTTACAAGCAAATTATATTATGTATTATGTCATGATGACAAAAAAATATATAATTAAGGTGGCATTATGGCTTATTTACACCAGCTTCATTAATAATTTTTTCTTAAATTTTCATCAATCATGATGTAAATTATGCTGTACGTGTACTAGTGTACTAACTTTCCGCCCGCATTTTCAAAGAAAGTCCCGCATAGTTCCCGTTCCCGTGGGATTAGGTGATAATTCAAGTCACCCTCTACATGTGTGCTAAATTTCATTGTAATCGGTTCTGTAGTATTTGCGTCAAAGAGTAACAAACATACACAACAAACTTTCGTATTTATAATATGAGTAGGATAGGATTATGGCACATGAAAGGTGGGGAAAAGGTGGCAAGTAAATAACATTTTCATAAAACAAAATTATTTTAAAGCCTTGCAGGCGCAGCAATATTTAAGAAGCAAGAAATGATCTTCAACGGAAAGGGCTGCATGTAGGGTGGGAATAATTTAATAGCTTTTGATTACCTTGTGATATTTACTGCAAAAATGCAACATAAGCGGTTATGTCTTCTGATCGCTTTTTTTTCCTTTGGTATTAAGGAACCCCAAAAATAAATCTTTAGGTATCGTAAAAACTTTGAATGTCGACATTTCACCCCCATTAAAAATTACAACACCAAGCAATATAAGTCGCAAATGTGCAGGATAAAAACTTTAAATTCCTATGATTTAATATCAATAGTTTATCAAGCTATAGCTATAATATGTGATAGGAGGCTGATAGACAACCTTTGCTTGCATGGTGCAAACTGACGTACCTACTGTAGTCTGTACAACGCCACCAAGCTCTTAGGTATAGCGCCCGGCAAACTTCTTGGCCAAAAAGTAGCGTGGTGGGAAAGCTTGCGCATATAAAAAAGTAGTAAAACTTGATGCGCAAACTTCCCCCATCACGCTCCTTTTTGGCCAAGAAGTTTGCCGGGCGCTTTACTACATTATAGCATATTGAAGTCATTCTTCAATTTTTCACCGGTTTATGATTTATTTATGACAGGAATGAACTTTAGGGGAAGCATAATATTATGTACCTAATAGGTTTCTAGTGTAAGTTATGGATGTATGGTTGATTTAAGTATGATTTGACGGAATATTTCGTAAATAAATTGAAAATAAATACATGCATATAAGATAGAGATTCAGCAATAACTAACTTTAAATACATCTTAGATAGAGATATCTTTCAAAAAATTTTCAAGGTCGAAAGTATTTTGAGTCACATTGGTAAACTAATTATAAAAAAATATGACTCAGTATTCAATCAGGAGCAGTTATTTTAACATGTCTATTATACGGAAATTAAATCGAAATATAATCATACCTTATTGCATACCTCATACTATAACTAAGTGGTACGTTATCTTATATTATTTTTACATTACCATATGGGTCCGGATTAAATGTTTTTAGATAAAATATTATGCTGTTAATATTTATAACTAGCTGCCCCAGCAGTCGTTGTTTTGCCCTATTTCCCCTTATTGTTTTCTCTTCATAAGAATCTTCTTTGCGCCGAATAAGTCTGGCCAGTCTCGAGTTTTTCGCTTAGAAACACATTTTTTACATTAGAAAATATAGATATTTTCTCCTTGCAGCAAAAATGTACGCCATAACACCACATTAAATCCTTCTTCTCAATCGCTAAAACCTTTTGAGAAAATTCCTGGATTATCGTCTCTTCCATTTATAGGACCGTTGCGACACTTTCTTCCTGTTATTGGTTAGTAATAAGGTACCATTAATTTGGCTACCAGTTATTTAATAACATTATTATATATGTACCTATATATGTAGAATGTTGTAGTATATTATTTATTTGATAGGTACCGTGGGACCACAAAAAACGTTGTATGATTTGTGCAAAGTTCTATACAAATTTGGCCCTATTGTGAAACTGGATGGTATGTTTGGAAGGGCAAATATGTTAATATTGTATGAGCCGGAGCACTATGATCAGGTATGTGCTAGAAAATATTAAAAAAGATATTTAACTTGCGTGTAAAAAGTTGACTACTCAATTTGTCCTATTTAACAACCTAGGACAAGGATAAAGGAACCACATAACTTAATCTTAATTTATTAAAATGTATACATGACACCAGCATTTTTGCATGAAAAAATTTGCAACAATGTACTAAATAATGGTATATGCTTTTCAGGTGTACAGAGCAGAGGATGTCAATCCATCTCGCCCGGGTTTCCAGACATTGGTATACTACAGAACAGTGTTGAAAAAGTCGAGATTTGGCGGAGTGCAAGGACTCACTAGTGCGTAAGTTTGAAGAGAACATTTCTGAAGAAATGCAAGGGCGTTTTGTCAGGTATTAAAGCGGCTCAACGGAACACAGTGGGGTTTCAGTCGGTAAGAGTCCGACATAACCCACGCTGGCTCCTTCTCCGGAGGCCGTGGGCATCTATGCAAGATTTCTCTAATTAAAAAAAGGCATAACAGAGTAAAAAGGAAAAACGCATGTCATTTTATAGATCTGGTTGTGAACATACCGTATGTTTTATTTTGAAAATTGCCTAGAGCCACCCACGACCCGCGATCGTGGTTTAAATACCTACATATTTTATTCAAAGACAAACACATTTTAGTTGATGATTGATTCACAATAATATATTATATATTAATAAAAATATATTTCTTGTATTTCAGTGAAGGTTCACAATGGCGCGATTTTAGAAGTAAAGTCAATCCGATATTTTTAAAACCGAAACTGGTAAAACTTTACGCACCAGCACTGAATGATATAGCAGATGACTTTATTTCCAGGTAATGTCTAGAAACTATTCAAAATGCTTAAATGTTGAAAATGTATAAGGACCATATACTCGCATAGATAATGTATGATAACTATAGATACAATTTGTAACGTTTGTGAATTTACAGATTACTTAAAAATGCTGACAACAGTGAAATATTGAATGCGAAATTCCATGACGATATAACAAGATGCTCCTTGGAATCAATAGCTTTCGTGAGCTTAGGAAGTCGAATAGGTTGCCTACGGGACAACTTGACGGAAGATGATCCAGCTTTAGCATTGATCACTTGTGCGAAAGAAATTGTAAAATACGGTTGGGAGTTAGAGTTCAAACCAAATCCTTGGCAATATATACGGACACCGACATTTTATAAACTAATGGACACTTATGAACGGCAGTGGAAGTATGTCTTTTCCATTATTTAAACATTTGAGAATTATTATGATGAATTATTATTATAAGTTTTAATTTTATTTAAGGACAAGTGCCTTATTCATAAAGGAGGCTCAAAGGCAGATAAATGAACGAGGCCATGATATTCCAGATGAGGACAAAAGCATCATTGAAAAGTTGCTAGCCATCGATGAGAAAGTTGCTATCATGATGGCCAGCGAAATGTTAATAGCAGGAATAGATTCTGT
>CAJQZN010025936.1:0-13434 GCA_907164685.1 Colias eurytheme
CCCAAGCCACGAAAAAAGTTGTTAAAATTGGTGAAGTCGTTTAGTAGCTATTCAATACAAAGAGACAAACACAAAGTGTAGTCGGCAGATCTACTTTATATCTATCGAATCGGCGTAAAGTTAAAGGATTTTAAGTATTTAACGAGTATTTGTTTTATAATTTGTTAGATGACTCTGAAAACGATATCGTTGTCCTTGAGAAACTTTTTAATAATATTATATGGAACCCCATTAAGTAAATGTAATTCTTCTTCTAATAATATTATCTCTGTAAATTCTCAATGGAAGTAAGAGGAATTACCAGTTTCCGAATAAAACGAACTAAATGCATTACGCCTGTGGAAATGTAATAGCAAAGCCGACTCAACGCTAAATGCTATTGTACATCGTCAGGAGAAAATTAATTACACTTCCGATGTCTTATCACGTCTTTTTGTATGAGATTCTAATGGATTCCTGTGAGTTGTGACGACTCTCTATTATCACATACTATCCAAAATATATATTAACAAATACAAGGCTTTTGAGCACTTCTAGTAAAAGCCGAATGTTTTTGTATTTTTAAACAGTTAATAGTGTACGTATAATGTAGAGATTGTTACAGCAATTTACGAGATTACAATCGAAACCACTTCATAATTTATACCTTTCAATAATGTTAATTATTCAGTAGCACTGTGCTTGTAAATATATCATAATCTTATACATATATAAAAATGAATCGCAAAATGTGTTGGTAAGCGCATAACTCGAGAACGGCTGAACCGATTTCGATAATTCTTTTTTTATTATATTCCTTGAAGTACGAGGATGGTTTTTACGTAGAGAAAACGTAAATATGTACCACGGGCGAAGCCGGGGCGGACCGCTAGTTTACCTATACAAATATTATAAAGAGGAAAGGTTTGATTTTTTGTTTGTTTGTTTGTATGAATTGAATAGGCTCCGAAACTACTAGGCGGATTTGAAAAATTCTTTCACTGTTGGAAAGCTACATCATTTCTGAGTGACATAGGCTAGGTTTTATCCCGGAAATCCCACGGGAACGGGAACTATGCGGGTTTTTTTTTGAAAACGCGGGCGAAGCCGCGGGCGGAAATCTAGTAGCTTATATATAAATATATGTATTTTAGCTAGTTTGAACTTACTATTCTGTACGTTATTAGTATAGTAGGTACGTAGGTACATTACAAAGCGTTTGTTTCACAATATATTATATAACACATTGCTTTGATGAAGGAATTTTTAATACCTAGAGGTTTTTCATCGATAAAAACATTTAATTTAAACAGAAGCAATATGTAAGATTTGTTATTACATTTTTTGTCTCTATAACCATGAGTTTCTTCGAGCTTATATGAATAATGGCGACTCCTACCAATTTGAGTACGATTTCCTTAAATAATTATTTAAATCACGTGAACGAAATAACAGGAAACAATTACCTAGTTAGTATTGAAAAAAAAATAGTCTTACCTGTTGGTTGTTTTCATTCTTATCACTGCTGATAGAGACAGACGACTCGGATGTCTTTTTCGCACACCCGGGACACCAGCGGCGGCACATACATCTATAAACAAAATATTATTTATTTGTAATTTCATTTATATGAAAAATAACTTATTTGGCCATTAAATTTGGCAACCGTTAAACGTTGTCCTGATAAAAGCTTTGATCACTTTTGTATGAATTATGTATGATTAATTATGTATGATTAGAACCTATTTTCAGACTTGTCGAAAATACATATAAAAATTTTCGTGAAAATCGGTAAAGCCTGCTGCAAGACTGACACATATTTTTATAATTGCAATATGGTTTAATAATTAATTCAAATACAATAGACGTTAACTGCATTTATATTATATGATTATGTTATTTAATAACTCAACAGTCTGTAGATATTCAACTATTATAATATTACCTATCGCCTATCACTTTATGAACAACTAGGTGGCATATTTTATAAATCACATATTTTTAACGTACCTACGTTCGCAAAACACTGGAATTGTGACAAATCCACCTAAAACTAGAACTTGCAGGAAATTAGGAATCAACTCGACTCGATAACAAACCCATTCGACACTGCTACGTTTTGGCGCGAAGCCAACGTCATCGAAACAGATTAAAAAATATATAGTTAGTTCACAGTTTTTGATGACTGGCAATCAAAACATTGTGCCAACATGTGTATTGTGGACTTTTATTGCTTTGAATTGTGAACGATGTTTTTTTTTTATTTCATGCTGTATGTAATGTTTTAAAATTGTAATGTACCTAGGTAAGAATTTAAGATCCTAATAAAGTCCACTAATATTTCTAATGCTTCCTAAAAATTATTTAAGTAATTAAATAATAATTAATAGTTATTAATAAAATATTACAATTAAAATTTATTATTTGCGCTCAAGATTTGCGCTTGAAGTTATAAATGGCATATTATAGACTGTAATTTTATATTCTGTGCTACATTTTTTTTCTTTTTAAAGTTCTTCTGTTTTAAAATATTCAACGAATGTGTGATTTCAAAGCGGGATTCTTTTTAAAACAAATTGGATATTATAAAATAAATTGAATCAAATTGGATAATGCGATAAAAAAGGCTGACCAACATAAAAATAAAAACGTAAGTAAATATAAATCTGTTTCTATTCATAAACAATAACTTTTATTTGCATGTAGGCTTAGTATGTAGGTATATCGCATTATCACTTTAGTAAAACCCGAGAAGCTAACTGTAACAATATTTGTAGTACACGATTCTTTCTACGCATCTCTACTAATCGAAGCAAATTAACATAATATGCTTCCAAATATACAGTAATTCAATTTGTTACCGAGTGAACCACGGCGGCCATATTGAATTATACCTTTCGTGTTTTCTTTAATAGATATACTTACGGCAGAGTTTCCTTTGTCATATTTTGGTACTGCTAATACAAAAACATCAACCATGTTTCAAGAAGGAAATAATATTATGTGATCCATGTATTTTTTTTATATGTGATATATAATGAAAAGTAACCTGTCGGGTTGTCTGTTACGTTTTATGTAACTCAATGAAGCAATTTTGTTCAGTAAGTAAAAAATGATAATTGTATATTTTAATGTTATTGTTGAAAGAATCTACGGAAGAAATCTTTCGTAGATTCGTGCACAAACATATATATGTTAATTTTGAAGACTTCATAATATCATGTTATTTATGTGAGTATTTAAACGTTCTCGTGTAAACGAATCAAATTAATATTCTTCTTATTTAAATCTGTGAACTGTATGGATAAACTTCCTTTAAACAAAATCCTCTATTTTTGTGATAATGAAAAAATAACATTTTTCTTTCTTTCTCTCTTAAAAAAATTGATGTTTTATTTGAGTGTACATTCAAAGCAATTACATTTCACACCCTATTACGTGCACAGTTATCCGTTAGGGGAAGATAATTTGATACGTCATGGCGGATTATCCGACCCGGTCATCCGGCCACAACGCATTTGCTGTTTCATGTATTGTATAATAGACAATGCAAATTCAGAATTATGGATTTAGCAATTTTGTGTTGATTAATTTATACTTATTGTGGTAGGTAATGGATTGAATTTTAATGTGAATCATTTCACATACGATCATATTACGTACTTGTACAACATAATTAGTTAAACAGGTACCTACTAGGGAAGCGCGTACGATCTTAGACCACATCTTAGAGCGTATACGGCATACGCACTATGCGGGTAGCCGCATTGCGGGTAGCCGTCCGGCTGACCGCAAGCACAATTATGTACGTAATATTCATTTCTATGCGCACTGCGAGCGTATACGCTCTTAGGCCGGTTGCAGAGCTTCACCGACCATCAGTGCGTACGTCAGTCGCGCTTGTCATATAGTATGGAAATTCATAAAACCGTTCATAGATAGACCGACCATACGCACGCGTATTTCCATACATATTACAAGCGCGACTGACGTACGCAATGATGGTCGGTGAAGCTCTGCAAGCGCTTCCCTAACAATATCTAGTGAACTGAGAATAGCTTGTACCCACTATAGATAACAGCTGATAGCGGATTTTATTTATTTATTTATCTTTCGGAAACAAACAATACAATATCTATTTCATATTCTTATTCTTCTTCGGACGTTCTAGCATCGCCAATTTTGTCAACCATCATTTGTAACTAATACGAGCATTTATCAATACCATAGCCAATCCTACTAATATTATAAATGCGAAAGTTTGTGAAGTTGTGTGTGTATGTGTGTGTGTGTGTGTTTGTTAACTCTTTCACGCAAATTCTACTGAACCAATTACAATGAAATTTAGCACACATATAGACTAGGGTAACTTGGACTAACACATAGGATAGGTTTTATCCCGGAAATCCCACGGGAATGGGAACTATGCAGGTTTTCCTTTAGAAACGCGGGCGAAGCCGCAGGCGGAAATCTAGTATTTTATATTTTTAGTTTTCTATTTTAATTAATCGTAATGTAAATAATTTTAGTTTTAATTTATTAAGTGGCTTTATATTGTGTTTTTGTATATAAATAAAAAATGTAAATAATGTCTCTGGACAATATTCCAGAGGTGGCGCGAACACCCGGTGATGGCGGGTGCCTTTAAAAAAAATTGGTTGTCTGTAAAGTCGGTTTACTGACGATCTTAGATCATTAATGATCTAAGCTGACGATAGTTGAACGTGACAACGTCCGATTGTGCTTCTTTGTCGCTCCTTCCGCGCTCTCGCTTGCACTTCAAGCCTTACATGGAACGCCTCAGAGCGAGGTAACGCCGCATGAGTCATGTTTTTTCGTGCGTGCAACCGGCTCTATCGAATTATAAGACGTTGTCACGTCAAAAAATAATAGCCTCTGCCTTAGATTAACTTCTTTTATCGAAGCAATGGTCTCAGAGTTGATCTTCAAAGTACTATTCCGTACACTTATCCATTTGAGTGCTTCCACGCTATACTCCAGTCAGTTAAGACAATCAATTCACAATAATTCCAAAAGTTTTCAAACTTCGGTCAAGTGAATGGTACATTGGGGCGACAATAAATCTCATTTTGCAACCTTGTCCGCAGTCCGGAACTGCAATTAAATTATTTTTTGCTGTATGGTCGTGAAAAAAATTCCAAAAGTTCTGCAAACTTGGGGAAGTTTTCGATATAATATTTCATATCACGTATTAAATTTGCAACCAATCTCAGTGTACGGAACATCTTTTGATATTGAATATTAATGTTTTTTTTATTTATTAAACTGAATGAGGTTGCAAATTTGTAAATGTATCAGAATATATGTTTTCGAAGTTTGCAACCAAGTTCCAAAACTTTTGTAATTATTCCGAGACCACCTTACTCGAAAAAATGACCACGAATTAAAAATAATTATAAATAAACATGTTCCGGTCAACGAAAAAGGTTGCAAATTTATACAACTGTTCGGTATATATTTCCGATATCTGTGTCGAGTTTGCAGAACTTTTGGAATTTTTTTCACGACCATACAGCAAAAAATAATTTAATTGCAATTTTAACAATGTTCCGTACACTTAGATTGGTTGCAAATTTAATACGAGATATGAAATATTATATCGAAAACTTTCCCAAGTTTGCAGAACTTTTGGAATTTTTTTCACGATCATACAGCAAAAAATTTAATTGCAATTTTAACAATGTTCCGGACTGCGGACAAGGTTGCAAAATGAGATTTATTGTCGTCCCAATGTACTATTCACTTGACCGAAGTTTGAAAACTTTTGGAATTATTGTTAAATTTTCGATTTCGGATGTCGATTCTGACTGATCTACTAATAAGCAAACTGAGCACTTGTTTCGCATTATTTACCGACAATTCAACGTTTTTAATGTTGGAAAAATAACGTAAAGCTCGATTGTAGAACATGCCTGTTCGCTGCGGTGTAGGGCTGTCACTGGTGGTATCTAACATTATTTTTAACGCTAATAAAATGTGTTAATTTATGCCGTTAGGAGGCGCTATGTAAAATTGAATATTAAAGTGAAACTTTTATTACATCATCTCAAACTTTTTGGTCTGTGTAGCGCATGTCGCGTGACGGTCGGCATAAAGCAGTGTTCGGAGTCATTATCGTACAAATAGGATAATTTTGTGCCTAAGTTTCATTTTTACCGTGGTTTCATAAAACCACACAACATTTTTTTTATAATCTGTCGATTATTGAAGCGCTTTAAGATTGTCTATTTTGTCTAATCCACAGGCAACTCGTTTCATAAATAAATATACTATTCTACAAACCACATATTCCTATCATGCATTTATTCATATTTTGAACTAAATATCACAACGATAAATAAACTTAACACACACAAACTTAATATGCAAACATTTTCTACTCTCACAAAATCCATGAAAACATATTTTCCCTCTACATCTTTTTACTTTTGACAACCCTATGCAAACGAATGCTTTTCTATGTTTCAAATTGTTTTACATTTAATTATGAACTCTATAATTGAGAAGTTTAAACATAAATCTCTTGTTTCGAACTACCGCGCATATGTACGTTGTGTTATAAAGATTAATCAATTTATTTACAGTGTAGGTAAGACTTCGTCTTGGTATAACTTACTGTGATACTAGCAAGAAGCTTATCTATCTAGTAGTAGTATAGTAAATCATTTAGTTGCTTCAAAAAATAATATAACTACTTCGTAAATAATCAATAAAATTACCTGACAAGCAGCGTAGCAAATAAGACGAACAGCAGAGGCAGCAGGGTCCCGAAGCAGGCCAGAAACAGAGTCTGCATATCCGTGAAGCCTGAGAACATAGATAGAACTGCGACAGGTCACATGCCAGGGCACCAGTGGCCCCGTATAGGGAACTGCACGTTGGTAACATGATCCTATACAGGGTACTGACAGTTTGAATGTAATGGTGCAAATCAACAAGGTGCAAGGTTCATGGTCCCATACGGGGTACTGACAGTTTGAATGTAAAGGTGCGAGTGACCCCGTGTGGGGAATGGCACGTCACGTGATTACATGATCCCATACGGGGAATTACGATGGTTAAATGACAGTATCACGACAAGACAAATCATTACATAATTCAACAAATTAATTTATTAATGTACAGGTCGTTCAAACTGATACAAATCCAATAAATCCATAATTAAATTTTGTACAATTGATACTAAGAAAAAAGAGCTTTGGCTATTTCATAAACAAAATATAAATATTGAACTACTTTAAAAATAATTGTTAAATTAGCCTCCATTAGCAAAATAATTAAGTAATGGACCTTTTTAAATTCAATAATAATTGAGAAAAAAATATTCATTCCATTAATTTATGTAGAAGTAAATCCCATTTCTACGTAAAACAGAATTTATCACGAGTTTATTTTAACATAAATTCATCCGAATCCCGGAGATTTCCGTTTAATTGAACCGTCAATGGATTGTAAATGCGGAACGAGATGAGATCTGAATAAATCTAGACTTAATAATAACGCTACAGACTTTGTATATTTTAAAAAGAAATTGCAATTAAAAGATATAATTAATTCGATAATTGGTTTAAAACAATATTGAATAGATAGAAATGAATGTAAAACATTTAATATTTACTCACTTGTGTCTGGAGCAGAATCGTTATCTATGTCATGCCCTGTGATATTACCAAGAGTATAAGCACTTTTGTTTTCACTAATTTTCGGCTTCGCAACCTCAACTAACTCCACATAGTCCACCTTTCGAAGAACATCACTAGAGTTCCTATCAACTTTATCTAAATTATTATCACTAAACACAGCAGTCCTGTTTACATCACTTTCGTTAACTCTAGCTGCGATTAGGAATTCAAATCTTGGTCCTTCGATGTATTCTGATTCAGGCCTGAACAGGATATCAGTTAAAGTTTCCTCACGATCTGACTCTGAATCAATCATTGATTCTAACAACGGACTTGACGTGTTCAATTGTTTTTCGAATGCTTCAGCCTCGTTTTTCGTCATTTCTAGAATACTGACTTGGTCTTTTATGACTTTTTCTGATAGCGCTTCGTCCCTGTCTTGTTCCGCATTCATGATTGCTTCCATTTGTTTGTTGGAACTTTTATTTGTTTCTTCCGGTGTTTCATCGTCGTTTCTTTGTTCATCGTCTTCGTTAGCTACGATAAGAGTGTCCGAATTGGTATCAACTGGTATAGTGTATGTGCTGTTATTAGAAAAGTTCATGAAGAATTCTGTGACATTTTTATTGGAGTAAGGACGAGAGTGCACCAAATCAGCTGACAGGAGCGCGTTCAAGAGGAAGAAAAGTAGTTTTAATTTGACGTTTGTCATTTTGAGTGATCATCAAGGCTTCATAGTAAGTGTTACGCGATTCTTGGAGACATGATGCGGCCCTGGGAACAAAATAAACTATTGAACAAAAGTTTTTACTATCGTTAGGGGAGGAACAATGTAAGCTCACGTTGTGCAAGTCTTGAAGAAGTTACGAGTTGGAAATAGTGAAAAACATGTTATTGGGGAACGACAGCTTGCTATAAACTCAAGAAATTTAATAATAGTAAATTTTATCGAACTTGCAGTGATCGCTATAAAAAATGGTCCTTTCATTCCTTTTCTATTACTAATTTCTTAAGTTCTATACTCTAAGCACTTAAATAATAATCACAATAAAATAAAATAATAAAAAAAACTGACATGAAACTACCCAAATTTAAGAATAACTAACAGAAGGCAGCAATATCGGAAACCAATTTTGTATACCAATAAATATATCCATTTGAATAATTATTTACGAGTAATATCAAAATGCTATTTCAGTTAATTACACACGCGAGCAGCTGTTACAATAACGCCAGTATACTTTGCCGTCCGACTTCTCCCGCTTTCGTCTAAATTTATTGAGCAAAATAACAATATCTTTTTCGCATCGATTCAGTTGTTTTAGAGGATTGTATGGTATAAAAATAACGAACACACTTTGTGATTTTGAGTAAATTTTATCGCATTGAAATTTTATCAAGAGCAAAACACTTTTTTTTATAAACAACATCTACAAGGTGGTACATACTTTCAATATAGGTAATACCATAACTAAAAGAATTAAAGTTGCTAAAAATCTAATTCACATAGGTCCTCTACACTACACGTGACTTATAAAATACTAGCTTTCCGCCCGCGGCTTCGCCCGCGTTTTGAATGAAAAACCCGCATAGTTCCCGTTCCCGTGGGATTTCCGGGATTGCGTTATTTTCCCGGGATTAAAAGTAGCCTATGTCCTTTCTCGGGTATCAAAATATCTCCATACCAAATTTCATTAAAATTGTTTCAGTAGTTTAGGCGTGATTGAGTAATAGACAGACAGACAGAGTTACTTTCGCATTTATAATATTAGTATGGATGTAACCCTACGTTTTCACACAGACCAATCCTGGTCGAACTGTCATGTCCGCCCTGTGTGCGAACTCAGAGGATGTTAATGTCATGCATGTTAGGACATTATGCTGAATCTGAGTAAAGCGGTTGTAACTAAACAGTAATTGGTTTGCTATATATAGTTACTAGCTTTCCGCCCGCAGCTTCGCCCGCGTTTTCAAAGAAAACCCGCATACTTCCCGTTCCCGTGAGATTTCCGGGATAAAACCTATCCTATGTGTTGATCTGAGTTACTATCTATATGTGTGTTAAATTTCAATGAAATCGGTTCAGTAGTATTTGCGTGAAAGAGTAACAAACATACACATCCATCCTCACAAACTTTCGCATTTATAATATTAGTAGGATTTAGGATATATTAACATATAAAATACCCTTGCAATGTTCAGGTTTTTATTAGCATACCTCGAATTCGTTTGCTCTTCCTCGATAAATTAGCTATGAGCACATAGTACAGTATTTTCCAATAATTCGAACTAGCAGAACGGATTACTGAGTAGTTACTACCGATGGTTTTTGAGAATAGCGCTATTATCTACACGTCTAGTACCTATTTTATTCTTTACTAGCGGTCCGCCCCGGCTTCGCCCGTGGTACATAATATTTACCTTTTCTCTACAATATAAGAACTATCCTCGTACTTCAAGGAATATAATAAAAAAAGAATTATCGAAATCGGTTCAGCTGTTCTCGAGTTATGCGCTTACCAACACATTTTGCGATTCATTTTTATATATAAGAAGATAATGGTAACATAAAACATGCATAAAACTAAAGAAATGAAACACCAGCCAGTTTCAATTTAAACAAAGCAAGCTACTATGTAACTGAAAATCCTTATTTGTTTATTTTGACACATTATATTTTTATAAGTAACCAGACACTAGATAGATTCCACCCGCGAACCCCCTTTTCTCGCATGCACATTGCACATCACGTTATCAACAGATGTTGTCCTTTCAAATTTTCCGACTATTTTCCCCTTTAATTTTAGTTTTGACAATAAAAAAAACTTTTTAGTAGTATTTTATGAAAATAATCAAAATTATCAGAATATAGAGCTGTGTTATACGTAAGGTATTATTTAATTTTTCTATGATCCCAAAAAAGATTAAATCTATTCATTGTACTAGTTCACCCAATTAACAAAAAAAAACTGAAGTAGTAACTTTGTAGGTAAATATAATGTAGCTAAATATATGTATTTGTTTACTTCTCTAAATACTAAAACCAATCCTCACATTTCGAAGTTGAACTAACAGTTCGTAGTTTATTCATTCACAACCATTGATTCTGAAACACCCTTTATCCAAAGCTACAATTGAACTCGGAAGGATCCTCAACAAGATAAATATCAAGCGCTTGAAGTCGATTACGACAGCGCTGCAACAAATCTCCTGTATTGATTAACGAGCGCTGTCAGCGCTTTAGAACCTTTGTTAATCTGGCTTTACATTACACCGATGAAAAAAGGTTTTTACCGCCATTTTTTCTTAAAATGGTGTTTAAATTTATGTGTTTAGATTAAATAGATTCCGGTGGTTAATATAAAATAAGTTTTATTAGCCTACCGTTATCTTCTTATATATAAAAATGAATCGCAAAATGTGTTGGTAAGCGCATAACTCGAGAACGGCTGAACCGATTTCGATAATTCTTTTTTTATTATATTCCTTGAAGTACGAGGATGGTTTTTACGTAGAGAAAACGTAAATATGTACCACGGGCGAAGCCGGGGCGGACCGCTAGTTAGATATAAATATATCTAAAGGGGTAAGTATCTTATATAACGTTCGGCTTTGACCTACATTTTAATCGCAGTATAAAACTGTTTATCTTTCTATTAATTAGACACAGATTTTTATTTAAACGTCCAACCTTGCTAATATTATTATTATCAAACACACACCAATAAATATAAACTTTTACTTTCAAATGAACAGGGGCCTTAGACAAAGTAACAATTAAAAAACGATAACGAAGTTAGAAAAGGCAAAAATGTATGGGATTGACATACGCCGCGTTAGATCACGTGGTCTATCTAATGTCAATCCCATACATTTTTCCTTTTCTAACTTCGTTATCGTTTTTTAATTGTTACTTTGTCTACGGGCCCAGAACTACGTTAAGTCTAGGATCGTAGCACATAAATATTAACATACCAAATCAAGACTTAAACAAACATTTTTTTATATATATTTATACCTATATATTTGATATTTTGTTTATTAACAATGGAAACACTCAATTTTCTTCCTTTTTTCATCAGAAAGCTACATTCTTACATGAGCTTTATTTTATTTTTATCCTAATCAACAATACTTTATAAATAAACTAGCGGTCCGCCCCGGCTTCGCCCGTGGTACATATGAAAAATAGATGTTGGCCGATTCTCAGACTTACCCGATATGCACAGAAAATTTCATGAGAATCGGTCCACCCGTTTCGGAGGAGTATGCAGACTAACATTGTGACACGAGAATTTTATATATAAGATAAATATTATTTACTCATAGTTAGAGCTTTTTTTTCATCTTATTTCAACAACTATTAACAAATATATACTCCTAACTATCACTACGTCTATTTTAAGCTTACTAACCACACCAACCATTTAAACATAAAGATAAAACGGAACTTTAAGCTTTCATAAGCTTTGATCAAAGCTCTTCTATTCAATGAATTTCCATTGTTATAGGAAGCGAGTGTCAATCGATATTACCTCGGCTCCTAAGTTGTTACTCATTGCAACGAATTGCTATATAGTCTTTCTAGGTAGGCTTTCGCCCGCGGCGTTTCTTGCTAGCATTTTACGTAAAAAAATATAGATTGGAGGTAGAAGACGTAAATGAATATTAATCAAAACGGTGTAGTGTATCTATGAAATAGATATATACATTGTCTCACGTACACCAGTGGTGGGGATAGCTTATAGCTGTCATTAGTCAGTCGACGGCCGATGCCGGACTGGAATAGACGTGTGCCCGCACTATTCAGTGTAGTAGTGAGCCAGTGCAATTCTACATATATACGTACTGTAAGCACAGTACAAACGGTATTTTTTCCTTCAGCGGCATTTATACGAAAGACAGAGAATAATCCATACTAATATTATAAATGTGAAAGTAACTCTGTCTGTCTGTTACTCAATCGCGCCTAGTACCAATTTTCATGAAATTTGGTATGGAGATATTTTGATACCCGGAAATCCCACGGGAACGGGAACTATGCGGGTTTTTCTTTGACTGCGCGGGCGAAGCTGCGGGCGGAAACCTAGTTAAATATATATCTATTATTTAATTATCTAACAAGGATATAATAGTGTCCACCTTTTTTCTTATAGGAAAATGAATTGTTACAATTCAGTTGTTCATTATTGTAATTATAAAAATGTGGTTGGTGTAAATGTGGTGGTGTTACGTATAATTTTCTGAATGCCATATAAGCTGCTATTTAACCATTTATTAAATAACTAGGTTTCCGCCCGCGGCTTCGCCCGCGTTTTCAAAGGAAAACCCGCATAGTTCCCGTTCCCGTGGGATTTCCGGGATAAAACCTATCCTATGTGTTAATCCAAGCTACCCTCTATATGTGTGCTAAATTTCATTGTAATCAGTTCAGTTGTTTTTACGTGAAAGAGTAACAAACATCCATACATCCATACAAACTTTCGCCTTTATAATAGTAATAAGATTTACAAATGCCTTTCAAATAAACAAATTTACAACGTAAGAAAAATACAATAGAATATAATACCTCCCTTCTTCGTTGGTTAAAAGCTATGCCCAGTCCTCTGTTAAATAGAAATATAAAAACTAATAATCTACACTTGCCTTGAACCAAATGGCTTGGTAATTAAGACAAAACTGTGTCGACCTGAGACCTGACCTCAGGGTATTCATGCCTCCTGGCATATAAAGCTTTGTATACTTATATACTAGAGGTCCGCCCCGGCTTCGCCCGTGGTACATATTTCGCAATAAAAGGTAGCCTATGTCC